>JAWQEG010003333.1:0-10000 GCA_033782935.1 Petrolisthes cinctipes | reverse complement strand
CACAATAGTATGTCAAATGATTCGAAGCTTCAACAAGACCTGGATACATATTTTGGATTGCGAGTGTACATATATATCGGTTTCATGGAAAAGTCTGGTGGAATCAACATCTTCAAAATTTTATCAGCAGAGGAGATACGGGTCTGAGATGCGATTCCTCACCCCTGACCCTTTCCCTGACCCCCCCCCACCCACTAATACTCCCTGACCCCATCCTAAACCCCCTGGCAGTCTATTGAAAAGTGGGAGAAGGACCCATCCCTAACCCCCTGCCTCACCCTGATGCCCCTAACACCCTGACCCCCCCTAACCCCCCCCCCCTGATCCCCCTAAACACCCTGACCCACCCTGATCCCTCTAACCCCCCTGACCCACCCCTAACTCCTCTAACCCCCCCTAACCCACCCCTGAATGACCCCTGACTGGTGGTTCCCTGAGTGACTGTGGAGTGAGGGTCGGGGTCACTCCAGGACTACTTGACCTTACTCCATCTCCTTCTCTTCCTCCATCTCCTTCTCTTCCTCTTCCTCCTTCTCTTCCTCCTCCTCTTCCTTCACATCTCCTTCCTTCCTCCATCTCCTTCCCTCCTCCATCTCCTTCCTTCCTCCATCTCCTTCCTTCCTCCATCTCCTTCCTTCCTCCATCTCCTTCCTTCCTCCATCTCCTTCCTTCCTCCATCTCCTTCCTTCCTCCATCTCCTTCTCTTCCTCCTCCTTCTTTTCTTCCTCCTCCTCCTTCTCTTTTTAGATATCTGGACCACTTCTGTAGGGATAGAATATTGTATAGTCGAGATGGCTTACATCTCAACAGTGTTGGTAAAGCGAGATTAGGAAGAGTGATAGGCGAATGTATAGATGAGATCCCAGCCTCTCAAGACGATGAGAGAAATGCCAACACTGAGGAAGGAGATAGACAGGAAGATAACGACAGGCAGGTAGAAACAGATAGGCAGACAGAAACAGAAACGGATACGGTGCCAGATCCAGAGGACAAACGCAAGGACCATTATTGGAAAAAGAGACGAACTGCTTGCATACGTAAATGCCGAAAATCCCGATATAATTAGTATAACAGAAACATGGTTAAATTTTAACGATAAACATTATTTGGCTGAAGTAGCTATCCCAGGTTATCAAGTTTTTGCTAACTGTAGGACACATAAAAAAGGGGGTGGAGTTCTTTTATTCATTAGAGATAACCTGGGTAAAATCGAAATAAATAAAGACAAACACGATGCATATGATTCTATATACGTCAAACTCAAAGTAAATGGAAAACATTTAATCATCGGTACAGTATATCGTTCCCCCAAAACCACTACAGAACATGACAATTTGCTATACGAAGAGATAAAATCAGTAATAGAAAATAAAAATGCCTTTATATGCGGTGATTTTAACCTTCCAAGAATAAACTGGAAACTTCAGTCAGGCAACAACGAAGGAAAACGTCCGTTGAAAGTCGTTCGTAAACTCTATTTAAATCAATTGGTACAAGAACCAACTCTAGATAATAATATCCTCGACCTTGTTTTAACAACAGACCTGGATTTAATCAGTTCATGCGAAGTCGGTGAGTCCCTTGCAAACAGTGATCACAGAATAATAAGATGTAACATAAATTGTAACACTATAATCTGCGAAAATAATCAGTTAGTACTTAACTATAAAAGAGCAAACTTTGACAATATTAGAAAAGAACTAAACGAAATATTTTGGACAGAATTGTTAAATAATGAAGACGTCGATACGATTTGTAATATATTTACAGAGAAACTCCTGTCAATTGAAAAGAAACATGTACTGAGAATAAAGAAACGAACGAACAATCGCAAATCAGTTTGGATGACAAATGAAATTCAGCTAACTATTAATAATAAGAGAAAGGCATATAAAGTATATAAACGTACCGATTCACCCATAGACTATAACAAATATGTAGATACAAAACGTAGGAGTAAAAGACAAATTAGACATGCCAAGCGTAACTATGAGAAAAGTATTGCCCCTGAGTCCAAGACAAATCCCAAGAAATTTTATCAGTATATCAGAAATAATAAAAACGTGAAACCAAGCATAGGGCCAGTACTAAACAAAAACAATGCCTTAGTTAATGGGAATAAAGATATTGCAACCGTAATAAATGAACATTTTAACTTAGTTTTTACAAAGGAAAATGAAATTAATTTGCCAGAACCTCCAAACTTTTCACAGGTAGCAGATGGTAATTAACTAGAAATTAATGAATTTACAGATGAAGAACTCTTAAAGTATTTAAAAACACAAGATCCTTTTAAAAGTGTAGGATGTGACGAAGTGTCCCCCAGACTATTACGTGAATGTCATAGAGAAGTTGTACAACCTTTAAATATAATATTTAATAAGTCACTAAGCAAATGTAAAGTGCCAGCCCTTTGGAAAAAAGCCAATGTAACTCCTATATTTAAGAAAGGTAATAAAAGTCACGCCGGAAACTACCGCCCAATAGGCTTAACATCTGTTATAATAAAAATATTTGAAAAACTTTTGAGAGATAAAATAGTATCACATCTAGATGAGCAGAACTTAATTCTGGACTCTCAACACGGTTTCCGTAACAACAGATCTTGTTTAACAAATTTACTTGAGTATTTTAACTATATAAGCTGTAATGCAGACGAAAAAGTGCCAACTGATATTATATATTTAGACTTTCAGAAAGCGTTTGACACAGTACCACACAAGCGACTACTATTAAAGTTAAAAGCACATGGCTTGGGGGAACAGTTGTGTACATGGATTGGTGATTGGCTATTAAACCGCCGGCAACGAGTCGTAATTAATGGGGAAGCATCAGACTGGCTGGATGTTGTAAGTGGGATGCCACAGGGATCAGTGTTAGATCCAACACTATTTTTAACATATATAAACGACTTAGAATGCGGACTTATCTCAAAAATATCCAAATTTGCCGATGATACAAAAATTGGGGGTATTGCAGAAAGCGTCGAAGACTGTGAAGCCATTCAGAGCAACCTAAACACACTGTCAGAATGGAGCGATAAATGGTTGTTGAAGTTTAATGCGGATAAATGTAAGGTGATGCATGTAGGTAATAACAACCTGAGACATAATTATAGATTACAAGGTAGAAATCTTGCAAATGTAAAAGAGGAAAAGGATTTAGGTGTCATAATTAGTAGCGATCTAAAGACGAGTGTGCAGTGTTTGGCAGCAAGTAAAAAAGCAAATGTAGTTTTAGGCTAGATTGCTCGGAATTTTAAATATAAGTCACCAGAAGTAATAACACGCTTATATACATCTCTTGTTAGACCACACTTAGAATACTCAGTTCAACTATGGTCCCCTAGTTATATTAAAGATGCTAAAAGGTTGGAAAGCGTACAAAGAAGAGCAACTAAAATTATCCCTGGCATTCGTAATTTGACATACGAGGAAAGATTAATAAAGCTCAACATGTTTTCTCTAGAAAAACGTAGAACACATGGGGACCTCATCGAAACTTTTAAAATCCTTAAAAACTTTGATAAAATTAATTATGAAAATTTATTCCAGGTCTGTCCCCAGTCCGGTACGAGAAATAACGGTTATAAATTAAGAGGACAACGTTTTAACACAGAACAGTGAAAGAACTTTTTCAATATCAGAGTCGTAAACTATTGGAATAAACTCCCGGCATCTGTAGTAGCAGCGAATACAGTAGAAACATTTAAAAATCGCCTCGATAAATATTATCAAGAAAATGGGTATTAATATGTTTTATTGTATTTTTTTTTCTCATATAGTAGTGAGTACTGTAGATGTTAGAATCAGACTTCAACCACTTTCCCTACATGCCTATAAAATTTCCTTGTGCATTTTTTATAACAAGCAAGGTGTTATTTTCTATCTGTTTTTCCAACCGGGATATCCGTTGGGAGTGGTGGGTGGGGAGGAGCCTTGTCCTTTGCTATCCTTTCCTTCAACACGTAGTCTAGATTAGCATAGTTTAACAGGTAACCTAGTAAAAGGTCACTATGGACCTCCTGTTGCCTGTACTTCCTTTGTATTCCTTTGTTCCTCCTCCTCCTTCTCTTCCTCCTCCTCCTTCTCTTCCTCCTCCTCCTTCTCTTCCTCCTTCTCCTTCTCTTCCTCCTCCTCCTTCTCTTCCTCCTACTCCTTCTCTTCCTCCTTCTCCTTCTCCTTCTCTTCCTCTTCTCCTTCTCTTCCTCCTTTAATTCCTCCTCCTCCTTCTCTTCCTCCTCCTCCTTCTCTTCCTCCTCCTCCTTCTCTTCCTCCTTCTCCTTCCTTCCTCCTTCTCCTTCCTTCCTCCTTCTCTTTCTCTTCCTCCTTCTCTTCCTCCTTCTCCTTCCTTCCTCCCTCTTCGCTCTCCTCGTGATTTATTTATTTTCCTTTTCGACTTCCTCCTCTTCCTCTTCCTTCCTTTGGGTGGAGGGAGTGGTCTGTGAGGAAGAGCTTTCGTCTTTGCTATGTTTTCCCTCACCCTTTGTGGACTTATAGTTAGAACAGCATAATCAAGCAGCCTCAAAAGGATAGGAAGGCCTGTTGCTGTTTGTTGAATGTCCTTTGTATTCCTCCTAATTCTCTCTCTTGGTGTATTCCTTCTCACTATTTTCCACCTCTTTTATCTCCCTCCTCTCTCGTCACTCTCTTTCCTTCTCGTTGTCGACCTCTTTCCAGTTATTCTCACTTCTCCTTCTTTGTCTTCCTTCCCATTAGTTTTCCTTTCTCCTCCTTCCTCCTTTCTTCTCATTATATTCTTTATCGAACTCGTCCTCCTTGTCCTTCTTTCCTCTTTGCTCTGCTTCTCATTATCATTCTCCTCCTCCTCTTCCTCTTCCTCTTCAATATTCATGCACTTTTTTCTTCTCCTTTATCACCTCTTTCCGTTCTCGTTTCCTCAACTTCCTACTCCATGTCCTCCTTTTGGTTACTTTTCCTTCGTCTCCTCCTCCTCCTCCTATCACTACTTATTTCTCATCTTTCTAATTATTCTTTCTTATCCCCTCCTCCCTTTTTCATCCTTTTCCTTCTCATGATTCCTTCGTAGTCTATACCTTTTCTTCTCTATCTTTATCATCTCTTTCTCCTCTTGCTTATTCTTCTTCCCCATCTCCTTTTTATTTACTTTTCTATTCTTTACTCTGTTTCAAATCCTTAAATCCTACATCTCATCCTCATTATCATCATCATCGTCATCATTCTCTCTTCCTCTTCCCTCTTCCTCCTATTCTCTCTTCCTCTTCCCTCCTCCTCCTATTTTCTCTTCCTCTTCCCTCCTCCTCCTATTCTCTACTGTCCTCCTCTTCCTCTTCCCTCCTCCTCTTGTTCTCTCCTGTCCTCTTCCCTCCTCCTCCTATTCTCTCTTCCTCCTCCCTCCTCCTCCTCAGTCCAGACTGAAAAGGTGTAGTGATCACACACGTTTGACCTGCTCTGTCTCTGCGCCCTTGTTGCCTGGAAAGATCGTCTCAGTTCCAGAAAATTAAACGAACGTTAAGTAGAAATTAAAATTTTGGTATTTTTATCCTTCTATCCAGTTATTTAAGTAACGTAATATCTCTGTAAATTAGTTGTAAATTAGTGTATTATTTTTGTGTATATTAGTGTATTAACTTTGTGCATATATTAGTATATTAATTTAGTGCATATATTAGTATATCAACTTTGTGTATATTGGTGTACTAATTATTGTATCCTGACACACCCTACTCCCATTCCTAAATTCCCAGGGGAATACCTTTTCGTACCTGCTTAAACTTCTTATCCTTTTCCGTTTCTACCTGGCCTTCCCTTCTCTCTGATAGTCCCTACATCCTGCCAGTCCTAATCTACCTTCACACACCTCACCTTGCACTGCCTTGCCTTTCCCTCTCGTTTCTGCCCTTTTCTTCTCTCCCTTTCATCCCCAAACTCTAAAGCCCAAACTCTCCCTAGAATTCACACATAACCAACACCATGCCTCATGCAACTCGATACATGTGCCCTTTGTGTTCAGGACAATTCCTGCTCGAGTTGTTTCTTGACCAAGATAGTCAAAACAGTTGCCTGTTTTGTTATAACAGGGAGAAGATCTTGGCCGAGGTTAGGGAACTTAGGAAAGAAGTTGCCACTTTGAAAAGACAACTTCAGGTAAAGGGTGACGATACTACTGTAAATAGTGACAGAACAGATGATAGCAGCAGGTCAGAAGATAGCAACAGGGCAGACGATAGCGATAGGAATGACGGTTTCATTCAAGTAATGAATGGAGCCAGGGCCAAGGTCAATAATAATATTGTAGAAAGCGCCATCAAAGTTAGCAATAGGTATGAACTATTAAACGATGAAGTTGGGGAGGAACCTAGTTTCTCCTTGGTGGGGGATAGTCTAGTAAGAGGCCAGGATAACGAGTTCTGTAGGAATAGGAAGAAAAAGAGGACAAATAGATGCTATCCTGGTCGTAAGATAGATGATATTATAGAGAAGGTTGACTATTTAGTAGAAAACTCACCAGAGGATACAAAGTTTGTGACAATAGTTGGTACAAACAACCTCCGGCTAGATGACACCGACACCATATTAGAAAAGTATAGGAAAATGATTAGGGAATTCACCAACAGGAGAAGGAAACTAGCAGTGTGCAGCATCATTCCTAGATATGATGTTGGCCCTGACTATTTTAGGAAAATGTCGGTCGTCAATCGTAGATTAAAGGCGCTATGTAGGCAGGATAATGCAGAGTTTTTAGATATCTGGACCACTTCTGTAGGGATAGAATATTGTACAGTCGAGATGGCTTACATCTCAACAGTGTTGGTAAAGCGAGATTAGGAAGAGTGATAGGCGAATGTATAGATGAGATCCCAGCCTCTCAACATGATGAGAGAAATGCCAACACTGAGGAAGGAGATAGACAGGAAGATAACGACAGGCAGGTAGAAACAGATAGGCAGACAGAAACAGAAACGGATACGGTGCCAGATCCAGAGGACAACTCCGAGCAGGATTTTCACTGAACACATCGCGTTCGGCTCCACTGATAAGACACGGGTGTAACAAATTAATCCTTATGTATACAAACGCAAGGACCATTATTGGAAAAAGAGACGAACTGCTTGCATACATAAATGCCGAAAATCCCGATATAATTAATATAACAGAAACATGGTTAAATTTTAACGATAAACATTATTTGGCTGAAGTAGCTATCCCATGTTATCAAGTTTTTGCTAACTGTAGGACACATAAAAAAGGGGGTGGAGTTCTTTTATTCATTAGAGATAACCTGGGTAAAATCGAAATAAATAAAGACAAACACGATGCATATGATTCTATATACGTCAAACTCAAAGTAAATGGAAAACATTTAATCATCGGTACAGTATATCGTTCCCCCAAAACTACTACAGAACATGACAATTTGCTATACGAAGAGATAAAATCAGTAATAGAAAATAAAAATGCCTTTATATGCGGTGATTTTACCTTCCAAGAATAAACTGGAAACTTCAGTCAGGCGACAACGAAGGAAAACGTCTGTTGAAAATCGCTCGTAAACTCTATTTAAATCAATTGGTACAAGAACCAACTCTAGATAATAATATCCTCGACCTTGTTTTAACAACAGACCTTGATTTAATCAGTTCATGCGAAGTCGGTGAGCCCCTTGCAAACAGCGATCACAGAATAATAAGATGTAACATAAACTGTAACACTAAAATCTGCGAAAATAGTCAGTTAGTACCTGACTATAAAAGAGCAAACTTTGACAATATTAGAAAAGAACTAAACGAAATAATCTGAACAGAATTGCTAAATAATGAAGATGTCGATACGACGTGTAATATATTTACAGAAAAACTCCTGTCAATTGAAAAGAAACATGTACTGAGAATAAAGAAACGAACGAACAATCGCAAATCAGTTTGGATAACAAATGAAATTCAACCATACTAAATGAACATTGTAACTTAGTTTTTACAAAGGAAAATGAAATTAATTTGCCAGAACCTCCAAACTTTTCACAGGTAGCAGATGGTAATAAACTAGAAATTAATGAATTTACAGATGAAGAACTCTTAAAGTATTTAAAAACACAAGATCCTTTTAAAAGTGTAGGATGTGACGAAGTGTCCCCCAGATTATTACGTGAATGTCATAGAGAAGTTGTACAACCTTTAAATATAATATTTAATAAGTCACTAAGCAAATGTAAAGTGCCAGCCCTTTGGAAAAAAGCCAATGTAACTCCTATATTTAAGAAAAGTAATAAAAGTCAAGCCGGAAACTACCGCCCAATAGGCTTAACATCTGTTATAATAAAAATATTTGAAAAACTTTTGAGAGATAAAATAGTATCACATCTAGATGAGCAGAACTTAATTCTGGACTCTCAACACGGTTTCCGTAACAACAGATCTTGTTTAACAAATTTACTCGAGTTTTTTAACTATATAAGCTGTAATGCAGACGAAAAAGTGCCAACTGATATTATATATTTAGACTATCAGAAAGCGTTTGACACAGAACCACACAAGCGACTACTATTAAAGTTAAAACACATGGCTTGGGGGAACAGTTGTGTACATGGATTGGAGATTGGCTTTCCTCTTTAGGCCTACTCCCTTCCTTCCTTCCTTCCTCCCTCCTCTTCCTCCTGCTTATCCCCCCTTCCCTCCTTTACTCCCTTCCTTCCCTCCTCACCACCTTCTACGAACCACTAATAACAGCAAGCAAAACAAATTACAGAACTGTGTCTGCAGAGAGAGAGAGAGAGAGAGAGAGAATATATATATATATATATATATATATATATATATATATATATATATATATATATATGTATATATATATATATATATATATATATATATATATATATATATATATATATATATATATATATATATATATATATATATATATATATATATATATATATATATATATATATATATATATATATATGTATATATATATATATTTATTTATATTTATATTTATGACCGACCGTATCGAAGGAATACTAAGAGAGGAAAAGTGAAATATCTCACTGCAATCCTCTTACCCTGGGCATTGAAGACCCCGTGATGTAGTCAGAAAATTGGAGGTTAGTGAGTCCTTCAAATAATGCCACGAAACACACACTTACTGTACAGTCGGCGGCAAAAGTCCTGTCGTCTCACATGCTTCACCTAAGCACGCGTTATTGATAGACTCGAGATTATTAGGTGTAGAAAACGTGCTTATTTCTCGAGTCCACGAATTCTGTGAGACTCGTTGAAGCAGGTGAGGCGACAAGACTTCTGCCGCCGACCGTACTGTACATTGAAGGAGCTGGTTTCATGGTATAGTCAGGAGGGATTAGAAGCCACCTGGTCCCATACACGAACACACGATCCGTTGCTCCATAGCGCTAAGGACCGTGGGTTTGACATTACACATCAGGGTGATCTAGGGTTTATGTGAAGGTCAACTGTACTGGTGGAAATGGAAGGCTTTTGGTGCCACTAACTAACCTATGCCACGAAATACACTACTGTATCTCATTCTTCTTATAATTATGGTATTTACTGATCATTATTCCCAATTCTTTTTAAAAACATAATCTTTATAACTCCATGTAAATGTAGTTATTAAATAAATAATTTTGCATGATGAAACAGCCTCCCAACAAAGTTTGTACATACAGTAGCCTAATGGGACTCAGGAAAAGTCAGCATAATGAAATAACATGATGACATAAAACTGAAATACACACCCTTTGGGGGAAAGTTTAATTACTGAGTAAACTGAAACTTGAATTAATAAAATGGTCCATAACGAAGAAGGTTACTGCATAATATAGGAGAATAATGCAAGATTACAGAAAAACTATAGATATACTATACTTCAGTGGCTCAGGGAGTTTTCCTCAAAATGATAAAATAACTATTAATCAAAAAATAAAAATAATAATAATTTTCCTATACAGTATTTCAAGTTATTGTGCAACTTGAGTGCAGCATCATTCATATCATACA
>JAWQEG010003332.1:65000-69142 GCA_033782935.1 Petrolisthes cinctipes | reverse complement strand
CTATCTCCCATAATTTCCAGACGGTGGTGAAAGAGATGAATCGCCTAGGACTTATGGTTGACCTCTCCCACGTGTCACAAGAAACAATGAGGTCAGCTTTGGAGGTGTCACGTGCCCCGGTCATATTTTCTCACTCTTCCGTCTACGCTATTTGTAAAAACCCGAGAAATGTTCCAGATGATATACTTAACATGGTGGTGAGTTGGGAGTGTGTGATGATGGTAGTAATAATAATGGTAGTAGTAGTAGTAGTAGTAATAATATTGGTGGTGGTGGTAGTAGTAGTAGGTGTTGAGTAGAGGGTGTGATGATAATAATGATTGTAGTAGTAGTAATAATATTGGTGGTGGTAGTAGTAGTAGTAGTAGTAGTAGTAGTAGTAATGATAATGATAATGATGATAATAATAGTGATAATAGTAGTAATAATAATAATAATAATAATAACAATAATAATAATAATAATAATAGTAATAATAATGGTGGTAGTAGTAGTAGTAGTAGTAATGATAATGATAATGATAATAATAGTTATAGATGATATACTTAACAAGGTGGTGAGTAGAGGAATAATAATAATAATAATAGTAATAATAATAATAGTAATAATGATGATGGTGTTAGTAATAATAATAATAATAATAATAATAATAATAGTACTAATACTACTACTACTACTACTACTACTACTACTACTAATAATAATAATAATAATAATAATAACAATAACATATACTTATGATTAGTTAATGATGGATACTAACCCCGCCCTCTCTCTCTCTCTCTCTCTCTCTCTCCCCATCCCCCCCCCCACTTTCCTCCTCCTCCCCTCACCCCCCCCCCCACTTGCCTCCTCCACGCCGCCCCCCCTCCTCCCCAGGCCCGAAATGGAGGTGTAGTTATGATAAGTTTTTACAATTATTTCCTCACGTGTAGTAAAGAGGCCACAATTAATGATGTTATAGGTAAGTTGTAATTATTATTATTATTATATATATTTATAAATTAATGAATAAATGAATATATAGATGAAATATATATGTGAATAAGTAAATAGATGAATTAATATAGATGAATAGATTAATATGTAAATAGATGAATAAATAATTAGATGAATATATATGAAAAAGTAAATGAATGAATGAATGAATGAATGAATAAATAGATAAATGAATGAATATAGATGTGTGCGTGTTCTCTCTCTCTCTCTCTCTCTCTCTCTCTCTCTCTCTCTCTCTCTCCAGAACACATCAACCACGTAAGAAAAGTAGCTGGGGTCGACCACGTGGGTATTGGTGCAGACTTCGATGGTGTTAATATGTAAGTAATAATAATAATAATAATAATAATAATAATGATAATAATAATAATAATAATAATGATAATAATAATATAAAAATAGTAATAATAATAATAATAATGATAATGATAATAATAATAATAATATAATAATAGTAATAATAATAATGATAATAATAATAATGATAATAATAATAATAATGATAATAATAGTAATAATAAAAATAATAGTAATGATAATAATAGTAATAATAATAATAATAATAATAATAATAATAATAATAATAATAATAATAATAATAATATAATAATAGTAATAATAATAATAATAGTAATAATAATAATCATCATCATCCCCACACACACTCCTTACTCCCTCTAATTGTCTCTCCTTTCCATCTATATCACACACACACACACACAATTCCCCTCGTTCTCGAACAAACACACACACACCTTCTCTCTCTCTCTCTTTCTCACTCACTCACACACAGACACACACCTTCTCTCACTCTCTCACTCACACACACACAGGCACACACCTCTCTCTCTCTCTCACTCACTCACTCACACACAGGCACACACCTCTCTCACTCACACACAGACACACACCTTCTCTCACTCTCTCACTCACTCACACACAGACACACACCTCTCTCTCACTCACTCACACACAGACACACACCCTTTTTTTTCTCTCTCATGCACTTCTCAATCAACTAATCCATCAATCACCTCTTCTTCCTCTGCCGCTAAATGACCTCCCCCTTCCCCAGGTTACCAGATGGCCTTAAGGATGTATCAGGTTATCCTAGACTATTTGCCGAGCTACTAGGAGATGTCACGTGGTCCCTACAAGATCTGGCTAAACTGGCAGGCCTTAATCTCCTTAGGGTCATGCGTCACGTGGAAAAGGTCAGAGGAAGGCGATACCACATTTTTTTTTTTTTTTTTATTCAACTATCTATTTATGTATCTATGTATCTATTTATTTTTATATTTATTCAACTATCTATTTATGTATCTATTTATTTATTTTTATATTTATCTATCTACCTACATATCTATCTATTTATTTATTTATCTATCTACAGTATTTTTTTTTTTCATTAATCTATTATTAATTTATTCATTTATCTGTTTTAATTTATTCATTTTTTCGAATCATTTGACATACTAGTGAACCAATGACAAGGCTTATTTAATCCTGTTTCATATTTGCTTGAGTTCGCTTAATACTCGATCAGGATATTCGAAGCAAGTCTGGATACATATTTTGGATTGCAATGAGTACTACCCTCTCTCTTTTCTCTCTCACTCCTCTCTCTCTCTATTACGTATTACTCTCTCTCTATCTCTCTCTCTATTACGTACTATCTCTCTCTCTCTCTCTCTATTACGTACTACTCTCTCTCTCTCTCTCTCTATTACGTACTACTCACTCTCTCTCTCTCTCTCTCTCTATTACGTACTACCCTATCTTTTTTTTCTCTATGCATTTTATTAAGTACTATCTTCCTTTCTCTCTCTCTCTCTCTCTCTCTCTCTATCAATCTATTAAGTACTACAATCCCTCCTTTCTCTCTCTCTCTATCTATTAAGTACTACCCTCCCTCCCTCCCTCCTTTCTCTCTCTCTCTCTCTCTCGTTCATCTCTCTCTCTCCCTCTCTCCCTCATTCATCTCTCTCTCTCTCCCTCTCTTACAGGTACGAGAGCAACTGAGAGAAGAGAAGGTATTACCGTATGAGGAAGAGGTGCCACTTACAGCTGGGGACCATGAAGCTTGTTTTTATCGCTTTCTGAGACCTCCTGATGGTGACGAGTGACTTATCATGACCTTCACACACACACAGAAGAAAAAAGAAATATGTATATACCTATCTATCTATCTATCTGCCATTATCATCATTACACACACACACACACACGTATACTCCATCACACACACACACACACACACAGGCACACACAATGCATACTCCACACACACACACACACACACACAGGCACACACAATGCATACTCCACACACACACACACAAAAAAAAAAAAAGATATATATATATATACCTATCTATCATTATCATCATTACACACACACACACAAAAAAAAAAAGGAAAGAAATATATATTTACCTATCTATCTATCTGCCATTATCATCATAAAACACACACACACACACACGTGTATACATGCATATTCCATTTTATTTATTTACATCATTTACACACACACACACACACACACACACAATCTCTCCCCCTTTCCCCCTTCCTTAAAAAAAAAATAATAATAATAATAATAATTATCCTTTTTAGAGGTAGATAGAAAATGACCATATGTATTAATATTAGAGAAATAGTAAGAAGTTTATATTTTAGTGTAAATATGTATGTTAGTTAAAGAAAACATTAATTATAAAGGAAATGTTAATGTATATAAAAACTAGTGTTATTTTAGTGTAAATAATAATATTAATAATAATAATAATAATATTAATATTAAATCTATAGTGTAATCAAAGCATCACAAAGTGTCAACAGGAATAATAAGAGAGAGAGAGAGAGAGAGAGAGAGAGAGAGAGAGTCAACAGAAATAATGAGAGAGAGAGAGAGAGAGAGAGAGAGAGATAAACAAACTCTTCATGATTGATCGACTGGTTTAGAAACTCAATATATATAAACATTAATTAAATAAAAGCATAGAATCTATCGCCTTTGAAGTCCAACCGAGATATATTACAAAGGGATAGGCTGTGAAATGAATTAATGATCTTCTTCTTCTGGTCTCTTGTTGTGAGGTGACGTTTGAAAATTAATAATAGTCTTGTTTGTTGATGAT
>JAWQEG010003332.1:32500-60000 GCA_033782935.1 Petrolisthes cinctipes | reverse complement strand
AAAACACAATCATCACAATACTCATCACCATCACTATCTTCTTCACACCCTAAAAATGATGATGATAATGATTATGTAACAATAACCTCACATAATTATAAACACTATACAATCACCATTATCTTTCCACTTTAATGATGTTACAATGACTCCACACATAAATAAATAAATAATACACAATTATCACAATCATTATCTTTTTCACACCCTAATAATGATAATAATGATGATGATAATATTATAATAACCTCACATATAATTGATATATAATACTCATCACTATTATCTTCCCACTTTAATGATAATGATGATGTTACAATAATCTCACATAAATATAAATAATTACTAAATCATCACTATCATCATCATCACCACCATCTTCACTTTCCTCCTGAATATTCTCGTGATGAAGAAACAAAAATACAGTTATTATGGTGAGTGAGATTCTCTTGTTGGTGAATTGGAAGGGAGCAACTGATTCCTCCAAACCATGCCAGGCAACAACACATCCCCTATTAGTCTGTCTGTTTTCTGGCACAGTTAGGAGGAATCGGTAGCCTTCCAATTTACCAACGAACGAGAAAATAATAAATTTCCCCCTAAATAAATAACCTATTGCGAGAAATTGTTGTAGGGTAATTTATTTATTTATTTATTTCTCCGAACTATCCCAGGAAACAGAATCCCTTCCTTAATTAACAGAAGACCACTTAAATTTAACAGCTGCTCAAATAAATTCCATTATTATTACAGTACTGTGGCATTGCATAGTTTAAAATCTCGTGCTTAAATAATATTCTATGCAAATTATGATATTACTGTTACTGCTAATTAATAAGAAAAAAAGGAGGAACAATAAACCTCTTTCTCTCTTAATTAAGGACCCTGTGATTGTATATGAAAACTGGAGGCTTCCGATTCCTCCTGACTATGCCATGAAACAAGCTCCTTCCATATAGGTGTAGGTGTGTGTGTGTGTGTGATTCGTGGCAATATTGAAACAAGCTCCTTCCCTATAGGTGTGTGTGTGTGTGTGTGTTTCGTGGCAATATTGAAACAAGCTCCTTAAAAATAGGTGTGTGTGTGTGTGTGTGTGTTTTTCGTGGCAATATTGAAACAAGCTCCTTCCATATAGGTGTGTGTGTGTGTGATTCGTGGCAATATTGAAACAAGCTCCTTCCATATAGGTGTGTGTGTGTGTGTGTTTTGTGGCAATATTGAAACAAGCTCCTTCCCTATAGGTGTGTGTGTGTGTGTGTTTCGTGGCAATATTGAAACAAGCTCCTTCCATATAGGTGTGTGTGTGTGTGTGTGTTTTGTGGCAATATTTGAAGGACTCGTATAACTCCAATTTTCGGACTACATCACACACTGGGTCCCTTAAGGGGGGTAATTCACTTTTGTTACATTGGAGTGCCTTGATTCCTCCAAAGTATGCCAGGAAACAGACCCAGAAAAGCAAAATTAATGGTGTTCTGTTGCTTGGAATAGTTTGTAGGATTCAGTTGCTCCAGATTTACCAACACAAAACTTCCCCCATAAGGAACCCCCGTGGTGTAGTCTGAAAATTGGAGGTTAACGAGCCCTCCAAACATTGCCACGACACACACACACACACACACCACACACCTACATTAAAGGGGAAGTACACTGTTGGTAAATCTGGAGCAAATGATTCCTCCAAACAATTCCAGGCAACAGAACATCATTATATTTGTTCACCTGCTCCTGTTTCCTGGCAAAGTTTGGAGGAATCAAGGTACTCTAATATAAAAAAAAATATAAAAAAGTTAATTACACACTTAAAGGAGTTTTTGTTTTGTTTTGTGGCACAGTCAGGAGGAATCAGAAGCCACCACCACCACCAGCTCTCATACACAATCACAGAGTCCCTTAAAAACTGTCATCCTAATTTTTTTTACATCATTATCATCATTTCAATATTCCTCTTTTTTTTCTTTTCTTTTTCAGTCCATATTAAAAAAAGGAGGGGGAAAATACATATTGTATAGACTACTGTAATTTTCTTTTTGTTATTACCATCATTTCAATATTCCTCATTTTTTTTTTCTTTTCAGTCCATATAAGAAAAAAACAAAAAGTAATAAAATGCATATGTAAATAATATAGACTTAAAGTGCTACATACAAATTACTGCCAGATGTATTGATAGTGAAAGAGGTTGAGTTATTAATAGTAATAGTAATAGTAATAGTAGTAGTAGTAGTAGTAGTAGCAGTGTTTGCAAAGTGTGTTGTGCATTGGTTGTATTCAAGAACATTCCCCGTGGTGTTGGTGTTGACGATGGCATGGTACCGATACGATGGTGACTCCGTGGCGCCGTATTCAAGGACATTATTTTGAGGTGCGTGCGATGGCATGGTACTGATACGATGGTGACTCCTTGGGGCTGTATGCAAGGACACTATTATTTTGTGGTGCGTCCGAATGGTGTAGTACCGATACGATGGTGACTCCGTGGGGTCGTATTCAAGGACATTATTGTGTGGTGCGTCCGATGGCTCCGTGTTTTGTCTTCTATGGGGTCGTCGTACCGGTACCACACCATCGTTGTCGACACCACCTGTGGATGTTCTTGCATAGGGCCCAAACCAAAGTAGCCTTTGTACCATACCGCCCCATAATTGTCGTCGACACCACGCACGTTCTTGCATACCACCCCATATTGCAGCAGAATAATAGTGCATTTTCAACAATATTTTTTACTTTAGTGAGGGCATGATGTTGTTGTTATTGTTGCTATTGATGTTGTTGTTGTTGTTGTTAATATTACTGTTGTTGTTATTGTTTTTGTTGTTGTCGTTGTTGTGAGAAATAAAAGCGACTGATTCCTCAATACAATAATGATCAACAAATTTACTGCATTAGTTTCGTTGACTCGGGTTTTCTACAGTGCTATCGAGTTCTTGGGATATATGCACTTTATTCAAATACACAACGCGATCTTTATTGATATTACAGTATTACCATTACAGTACTTATCATTATTATTATTATTATTATTATTATTACTATTATTATTATTATTATTATTACTATTATTATTACTATTATTCTCATTATTATTATTACTATTATTATTACTATTATTCTCATTATTATTATTACTATTATTATTACTATTATTCTCATTATTATTATTACTATTATTATTATCATTACTATGGTATTATTATTCATAGTACAGTACTACAGTCTGGAGGATATCAGTAGCCAACAACAACAATAACAACAACATCATCATCATCATCATCATCTTACACCCTCATAATTAATAAGCCATTTAACATCTTCTCTCATCATTACCATCATGTGTATAAAAAGTGTAAGATGTTGTGTTTGTGAGACCCATGTGTTGTATGTAAGGAGATCTGTGGTGTTTGTTGTTGATGATGGTGTGTTACCGCTACCATAACGACTCCATACACAAACAACACCTCCATCGTACCTGTATACCAAGGCATCGTCAACACCACGGATGTCCTCGCATACGGCACACACGCACACACACACACACACATCTTCATTAATTCATCAATAAATCATAGACCCAATGAGTAATATTTCACTACTGTATTTCCAAACATCACATAAATACTGTAGTTTTTTCCAAAGCATACAGTAATTACTTTATGTTTATTCATTAAGAGGGTGATACACTTTTATTGGTACATTGGAGTGCCTTGATTCCTCCAAAGTATGCTGGGAAAAACAACAACAGGACCATCAATAAGAATAAAGGTGGTTGGTTGGTTGGTTGGTTGTTGCTTGGAGGAATCAGTTGCTCCAGATTTACCACCAACATCGTATTAACCCCTTAAAGAAAATTGTGTTACTATATTGCTTTCACTACCATGTATCGGTCAATAATAATCCACATATGGGTATCTCAAACAATTTGCTATCAAATGTTTTCACGTTCACATATGATATTATTGTTTTAAGTAGTGCATAGCTGCTTGTAGTGAATTAAAAGATGATAGTTAACCTATTTATTGGAAAGTTATCATCTAAGGAACAGAGGGAAGCTTGACGTCAAACTCTTACGTGAGTTACCCCTATATGGATGATTATATTTGACCGCGACTGTATGTATGTATGTATAGTGTTGGGTACAAAGGCCTTCACTGGGGTAATACAAGGGTGCCCAGGTTATTTAACTGACTTTATAACACAGTAGTAGTAAATTTAGATTAAAATAATATACATGAATGTTTATACAAATATATACCAATACGAATATTTTAATATATATGAATGTTTAGAATCTGATATGCCGTGTTATACTCCAATATTTAAATTAACATAACACCATATTTATTTTTATTTTCAGTAATTTGATAAACTGTACTTTTACACTGCCATTTCTATTCATATATTCAATGACTTAGTATGTGTGTATTTCAAGGTTTTTGTAAATAGTAGGCACATATAAGTTTATCCCCAGTGATGGTCCAGTTACTCCATTTCACTAGTATAACATTTCAATCACTTTCCACGTCTTCAAAATAATGTCGATTAACCAACACTACTTTTTTCATCAAGTGAGATTAATTAATTATCTTTCTAAGCAAACTAACTACAGTACTGTTTTTTTTTTCTTCTATTATACATAAACCTTAATGTACTAAGCATACGGTAGTTGTATAAAAATTGATATATTGACAAACACATTTAAAGCGAGTGTCACACTAAAACGTAATCATCATTTCCTCCTCCATACTCTGTTCACTCGTCGTGCTTCAAATACACACACACACACACACACCCGATGGTTCTATAATCTCGGTCTGTGTGTCTCGAATTTATTCTCCTGTGTTTATTTATTTTCTCTCCCTTTCTTCTTACAGTTCTTTATAATTTTCTCCATAACTACTGTACTGTACATCTCTCCTTCCACAATCTGTCAGCTGCAATTCTAGTATGTATTCATTTTCTCTCTCACTGTCTTTTACATTGGGCGGTATGCTAGATCAATGGTGGTGTCAACAATGGTGTGGTACTGGTACGACGGCTCCATAGACACACAACACAGTCATTGTATCGGTACCATGCTATAGTCAACACCACAAATGTTCTTGCAGCATACTACACAACAATTCTTTATAGTCACCTTCTCAAAGTTACAGCGTCATAACAGTGTTTTAGAAGCAAGCAAATTAGCTCAAGGTTGGAGAAGCACACAACTTGAACAGAGGATGGAGGAGAGGATGGGAGCTGGAGGATTGAGGAAACAAGAGAACTAGTGGTGGGGGAGGGGGAGGAGGGTGGGGAGTGAATATAGTAGTGTGACTTTACACCCTCAATAAGATAATGAGAGTGTTGGAAGAACATATTAATATTATAAGGGTGAAGAGGTAAGGTAAGGCATTAAACGCTATTATTATAAAGACAGACATTCCGAAGACACGAGCTGCTTGGGGCCGTATTCAGGAACGTTGGTGGTGTTGGCGATGGTGTGGTACTGGAACGATGACTGACTACCATACCACACCATTGTCAACACCATGGATATTCTTGCATACAACCCACAGTACAATCATTATTACAAACCCACCAACCAACCTGCATGTGGATGAAAAATAATAGTAACGACGATAATAATGATAACCAATGAAGGAATGCTTTGTCTTGGGGGGCCGGGGAGTGGGAGCACCATCTACTCATAAAAAAAGGAGGAGGAGGAAGACAAGGAGGAGGAAGACAAGGCATGAGGAGGAGGCGTTGAAGGTGGAGGAGGAGGAGGAGGAGGCGTTGAAGGTGGAGGAGGAGGAGGCGTTGAAGGTGGAGGAGGAGGAGGAGGCATTGGTGGAGGAGGAGGGGGAGGAGGAGGAGGAGGAGGAGGAGGAGGAGGAGGAGGAGGCGTTGAAGGTGGAGGACTCTGTGTTTAGTCGACCACAAGAGAGAAATAACACACATGGTTATATTTAGATGGTTGCAAAGGGCATACAGTACTAACAATCATTGGTGTGATGAAGTTATTTAAGATTTTAGCTGAACCGATTCTATAACATACTAGTCGAATCAGTCCTGGAGTGGCAGCATCTATAAGGAAGCTATGGGGGCCCAAACCCTTCACAACCCCCCCGCCCCCCCGCCCAGCAATACTGACTGCAACACACAGGATTGGTGGTAGCATCACTTACTTAAAGGGGGAAGTATAGTGTTGGTAAATCTGGAGCAAATGATTCCTCCAAACTATTCCAAGCAACAACAGAACACCATTATTTTTGTTCATCTGGTCCTGTTTCCTGGCATACTTTGGAGGAATCAAGGCACTCCAATGTAACAAAAGTGAATTATTACCCCCTTAATGATTATATATACAGGTCCCAATCACCAGAATATATTAACTGAATATAATAACTGCATAAATTTATAATAATAATAGCATCACTGACTCAATGAATAAATATGACAAGTCCCAATCACCTTTAAAAATATTCATGCATAACTTCATAATACAATACTAGTTTGGGGGATTTAGTAGCCTTCCAAACATACAAAAAAAAAAAAAAAAATAGGTTCTTTCTCTTCGCTTGACGTAATTCAATACACGGTTTTACATTTGGCGTGTATGTTGCAACCATCCACAATAAAATCAAGTGTACTGTATAATATTCTTCCCACTGTGGTCAACTCTGTGCATAAACGAGGAAAGAACGGAGAATTGGTAATTATCCACTCATGCACTGAGAAGGAATCCATCGCTCTCGTTCGTCTCCGTGTAAATGAAAGTGGGGGGGGGGGGGGGGGACCTACGCATCTAACCACCACAAACGAGGGAGGAGCAACGACCACCACACACCGAGGAACAAATAAGATAAATAAAAAGTGTGTGAACGCGTCTAATTCGAAAAAGATATATAATTAATTATGTACGCATCTAATCTTAATTGGGGAGGGAAAAAAAAATATCTACGCGTCTAATCATAATCGGGGAGTTAATAAAAAAAAATACTAATGTATGTATGTATGTTCGAGTCTAATCTTAAACATGGGTGGGGGGGTGGGGGGGTTGGAGTGGGGGCGGGGGAGGGGTGTCTTGGCTGGGTGCGGCGGGGGTTGAGTTATCGTCTACTTGTAAAACTTGAGCTCGGAGTCGACGCAGTCCTTGAAGAGGTCGTCCATCTCAGAGAGTCGTTCCATGTTGAAGTTTTCCAGTACGGCTTCTGTTTCCAGGACACACTTGCTCTCCAGGTCCCTGAGTGTGTCCGCGTTGCAGCCGCCCGCCGCCTGCTGACGTCGGTACAGCAGGTGGGTTCGGTTCACCTTCTTGGCAAACCGCGGCACCACCTGGGGGGGGGTTGACGGAGATGGAGGAAACACGCACCATGGGTTTAAAGAAGGAAAAATGAATGGAAGAGAAGGAAAAATGATGAACGAGAAGGAAAAATGATGGACGAGAAGGAAAAATGAATTGGAGAGAAGGAAAAATTAATTGGAGAGAAGGAAAAATGATGAACGAGAAGGAAAAATGAATGGAAGAGAAGGAAAAATGAATGGAAGAGTAGGAAAAATGAATTGGAGAGAAGGAAGAAGAAAAAATGAAGGGAGAGAAGAAGGAAAAATGAAGGGAGAGAAGAAAGGGAATGAAGAGAAAGAAAAATGGAGTCTACATGAAAGTATTAGTAATATTTAGTAAATGATTGAAGACAACATTACTCACTTGTGTTATAATAAAATCTACCATTAGTACTCTATGTAAACAAACACAGCGGTGCCAGATATCACTAAAATACATCAATAGACGCTGTGATCATTACAAGTGTCGTCAACTGTACGGCACGTGAAACCCCCCCCCCCCCATAGGCTACACCTTACCATTAGTACTCTATGTAAACAAACAGTGTTGCCACATATCACCAACACACATCAATGGACGCTGTGTGTGTTCATTACAAGTGTCGTCAACCGTACGGCACGTGAACCCCCCCCCCCCAACCCCCCATAGACGACGACACCTTACCTTGGCGGGGTCCTTGTCATCGGGAATCTTGGGACTCTGGGTGTGGGGTGAGATCTTGACGTTATCGGTGAAGATGAACGGTTTGAAGACGGAGCGTTTGGGGTCGGGTGTACCGGTGAACCAGTGACACGACGGACGACCGCACCCATCACTACTCAGCACCGACACCTGTATACCAAACACACCGGACGGCAGCACATGTACAGTCGTGGTCAATAATAATCATCTACATATGGGTATCTCAAACAATTTACTGTCTAATATTTTCACGTTCACATAATTATGATGTTATTGTTTTAAGTAGTGCATAGCTGCTTGCATTAAATTAAAAGATGGTAGTTAACCTATTTATTGGAAAGTTTATTAGCTAAGGAACAGAGGGAAGCTGTCAAACTCTTACGTGAGTTACCCCTATATGGACGATTATATTTGACCGCGACTGTATATCAGTTAGTATGAGAAATTTTGTGTTGTTAAATCTGGAATAACTGATTTCCTCCAAACTATTCCAATCAACAGAACACCATTATATTTTGTTCATCTGGTCCTGTTTGTTTCCTGGCATAGTTTGGAGGAATCAAGGCACTCCAATGTAACAAAAGTGAAATACTCCCTTAAGGACCCTGTGTGTGTGTGTGTGTGTGTGTGTGTGTGTGTGTGTGTGTACATATCCCATATTAAGGTTCGTATGCAAGAATATCTGTGGTGGTGTTTACGATGGTGTGGTACCGATACGATGGCTCTGTTGTTTGTCTAGGGAGTCGTCGTACCGGTACCGCACCATCGTATACACCAGGGATGTTCTTGTATACGGCCCTTAGTATGGGTTATGTTAGCTTAATAATAATAATAGTACAGTAATAACACTATACCTATAATAGTAATAATAATAATAATAATAATAATAGTACAGTAATAATACTATACCTATAATAGTAATAGTAATAGTAATAATAATAATAATAATAATAATAATAATAATAATAATAATAATAATAATAATAATAATAATAATAATAAAAATAATAATAATAATAGTAATAATAATAATAATAGTAGAACATGTAATAATAATAATAATAGTACACGTAATAATAATAATAATAATAATAATGATAATAATGAGCTGTTAATTGTTAGTTGATATTCAGCAATTATTACACTTACTGATTAGTTAATTCTCAATCACCGAGTCTCCATTGCAGTCTTTTTACGAGTCCAATGCACAACTTAAACTCTCACTAAAGAAATATTATAGCAGAGAAACATTTCCACATGATATTTGTATTGTTTAAAATATGAAGGACTGTATTTATATCTGTATGAAGGACTGTATTTATATTTGTATGACGGACTGTATTTATATTTGTATGACGGACTGTATTTATATTTGTATGAAGGACTGTATTTATTTATATTTGTATGAAGGACTGTATTTATTTATATTTGTATGAAGGACTGTATTTATATTTGTATGAAGGACTGTATTTATATTTGTATGAAGGACTGTATTTATATTTGTATGACGGACTGTATTTATATTTGTATGAAGGAATGTATTTATATTTGTATGAAGGAATGTATTTATATTTGTATGAAGGAATGTATTTATATTTGTATGAAGGAATGTATTTATATTTGTATGACGGACTGTATTTATATTTGTATGATGGACTGTATTTATATTTGTATGACGGACTGTATTTATATTTGTATGAAGGACTGTATTTATATTTGTATGACGGACTGTATTTATATTTGTATGACGGACTGTATTTATATTTGTATGACGGACTGTATTTATATTTGTATGACGGACTGTATTTATATTTGTATGACGGACTGTATTTATATTTGTATGACGGACTGTATTTATATTTGTATGAAGGACTGTATTTATATTTGTATGAACGACTGTATTTATATCTGTATGTATTTATATTTGTATGAAGGACTGTATTTATATTTGTATGAAGGAATGTATTTATATTTGTATCAAGGACTGTATTTATATTTGTATGACGGACTGTATTTATATCTGTATGTATTTATATTTGTATGACGGACTGTATTTATATTTGTATGACGGACTGTATTTATATTTGTATGACGGACTGTATTTATATTTGTATGACGGACTGTATTTATATTTGTATGACGGACTGTATTTATATTTGTATGAAGGACTGTATTTATTTATATTTGTATGACGGACTGTATTTATATTTGTATGACGGACTGTATTTATATTTGTATGAAGGACTGTATTTATATTTGTATGACGGACTGTATTTATATTTGTATGAAGGAATGTATTTATATTTGTATGAAGGAATGTATTTATATTTGTATGAAGGAATGTATTTATATTTGTATGAAGGAATGTATTTATATTTGTATGAAGGACTGTATTTATATTTGCAGATGTTGGGAGTCCATTCCTGATAAAAAATATACTCTTGTATTATTTATGAGCACAAAAATATATGGTAAAAAAAAAAAAAGGAAAGGAAAGGGGGAAAAATAAATAAACATAAAAATAGTAATACTGTTATAGTAATAATAATAATAATAATAATAATAATAATAATAATAATAATAATAATAATAATAATAATAATAATAATAATAATAATAATAATAATAATAATATACAACTGGAGACAATTGGAAACTATATTCAGATAAACGAAATTACATACACCGGAATGAGATAATTATATTCAGATTTAGTTAGATGTTTCCTGGGTAAATGAGGGGGGGGAAGGTACTCAATAATTATATGGAATAAAATGTAATAATAAGTGTACTGCTACTAAATGAGGTATTATTATTATTATTATTAAAATAGACCAGCGACACAAAGCTTAAAGAAAAGAAGACAGCGTAGAAAAAGAAAAATTAGTAGTTAGTTTAATAGGTAGTGATGAAGATTAGAATGAAGTGTGAGGGTAAGGAGGTGTGAGGGAAGTGTAAGGAGGTGTGAGGGAAGTGTAAGGAGGTGTGTAGGAAGTGTAAGGAGGTGAGAGAGAAAAGGTGAGAGGGAAGTGTGAGTAGCAGGAAGGATAGTGAGAGGGGAGTATAAGGAGTGTGAGGGAAGTGTTAGTAGCAGGAAGGGTAGCTATGTATAGTGTGACACTCACCATACTGCCAGCTGTGGGGTGGTCGTGGTCGGTGCCGCGACAAATGCCTGACTCTGTGTCTCGTAACACCTCAAACATTTGGGTCAGGCTAAAGTCACCTGCCGACACACACCCCAAAACTTTATATTTATAATTAGGGAAATTTTATTGTTCCTGAAAAATTTCTTTGGGTAATCATGAAATAGAGATAGATTTTAATCAATATGAAATAATATTATTTATGTCAAATTTTGCTTCACATAAAATTAAATATCAAAATAACAGATAAAAATATACCTCGGCAAGATTTCCTTAAAACTTCCGTGTAAATAAATATCTAAGTACAATTTTCCTTCAAACTATACAAACATAACTTATCTGAACATTATTCTGATTAAATCGGGTCACACTAAACTTTCCATGATATAATAAATATTTTTAGAGGATATATTTGCACCGACCCAGTGTAAAGAAGCTAAATATTTATTATTAGTCTATGATGAATGATGATTTGGGTTATGGAAATTTTTTGGAAAGTTAAAAGATTGATTGATTGATTGATATTAGGAGCCGCAACAGTGAGGTCATATAGCGCCAGGTTAAGATAATGTTGCCAAAATTGTAAGCTACCATTTCCTCCAATAACAAACGATGCAACATATTACTTTAGTTAAATATTTGGTCTTGGTTTATTTTCCTAGACACTGTTTGTTTTTTTGGAGGAATCGGTTACTTCAAATTGACCAACAAAATCACGGATCCCTTATACGTTGTCACCCCTAATGTTAGTGGTTAATACTTTTGATTCCTCCAAAGTATGCCAGTGAGGAAACAGCACCAGATTGATATAAACATAATGGTGTTGTTGCTTGGAATAGTTTGGAGGAATCATCGGTTACTCCAGATTAATCGCCAACGCTGTTATTATACTCCTTATAAAAAGTACTCCTCTTCCTCATGCATTTATTTAGCTGCTATAAAATTTGGGATAGTGAGTGGGTAAAGATTGTACGATGGATGGTTAAAGGGACATTACTGTATTTGTTATTTATTATAGGGGATGAAAGAAGATCACCCTAGGCCCGGAAGACCCTGTAGAACGAGGGAGAAGGTGATAGTTAGAGAGGTGGGACAGTAAATACAAAGGAAATACTGTAGAAGGAAAGGAGGGACAGGGAGGTGATAGAAGGAAAGGAGGGACAGGGAGAATGTGATAGAAGGAAAGGAGGGACAGGGAGAAGGTGATAGAAGGAAAGGAGGGACAGGGAGAAGGTGATAGAAGGAAAGGAGGGACAGGGAGAAGGTGATAGAAAGAAAGGAGGGACAGGGAGAAGGTGATAGAAGGAAAGGAGGGACAGGGAGAAGGTGATAGAAGGAAAGGAGGGACAGGGAGAAGGTGATAGAAGGAAAAGAGGGGCAGGGAAAAGGTGAAAGAAGGAAAGGAGGCACAGGGAGAAGATGATAGAAGGAAAGGAGGGACAGGGAGAAGGTGATAGAAGGAAAGGAGGGACAGGGAGAAGGTGATAGAAGGAAAGGAGGGACAGGGAGAAGGTGATAGAAGGAAAAGAGGGACAAGGAAAAGAGGGACAGGGAAAAGGTGATAGAAGGAAAGGAGGGACAGGGAGAAGGTGATAGAAGGAAAAGAGGGACAGGGAGAAGGTGATAGAAGGAAAGGAGGGACAGGGAGAAGGTGATAGAAGGAAAGGAGGGACAGGGAGAAGGTGATAGAAGGAAAGGAGGGACAGGGAGAAGGTGATAGAAGGAAAGGAGGGACAGGGAGAAGGTGATAGAAGGAAAGGAGGGACAGGGAGAAGGTGATAGAAGGAAAGGAGGGACAGGGAGAAGGTGATAGAAGGAAAGGAGGGACATGGAGAAGGTGATAGAAGGAAAGGAGGCACAGGGAGAAGGTGATAGAAGGAAAGGAGGCACAGGGAGAAGATGATAGAAGGAAAGGAGGGGCAGGGAGAAGGTGATAGACAGATAGGTGGGACAATAAATACAAAGAAAAGCAATATGTTAAAGTGTGGATTATGCTTGCAGTTCCATGCACCAGTCATGCAAACAAATAAGAGAAAAATAAACAATGCTGAATCAACAAAGGAAATGACTTACTCTAAGGGGAAATATTTTTGTTGGTGAATTGGAAGGTCTGTGATTCCTCCAAACTATGCCATGAAACAGACACCCCTATCTATAACATTGAGTTCCTATTGGTTTCCTGGCATAGTTTGGAGGAATCAGTAGCCATCCAATTATTTACCAACAAGAAAATCTCCCCTTAAGGACCCTGTGATCGTGTATCAAACCCGGAGGCTTCTGATTCCTCCTGACTATGCCATGAAACATTCTCCTTCCATATAGGTGTGTGTGTGTGTGTTTCGTGGCAATATTTGAAGGACTCGTATACCTCCAATTTTCTGACTACATCACACACAGGGTCCCTTAAATGATTTGCAAGCTGAATGAAAGGGCAGGAAATGGTAGAAATTATATAAGTGGTAAGAAATGATCGAGGTGTTAGTCAATTTAATATTTATATTTATTATTTATATTTATTATCTATATTTATTATCTATATTTATTATCTATATTTATTATTTATATTATTTTTTATATTTATATGTTGTACAGTTGCTTCAATATTAAAGAGACATGATTTTAATTAAGGGGGAATTACACTTTTGGTACAGTCGCGGCACATAGTCCTTGACCAGGGTGTAAGGGGAATTCTGTTCAAGGATTATGTGCCACGACTGTACATTAATTAGAGCACCTTGATTCCTCTAAAAGTATGCCAGGAAACAGGACCAGATTAACAAAAATACTTCATGAAACAAGCTCCATTCATATAGCTGTGTGTGTGTGTGTGTGTGTGTGTGTGTGTGTGTGTGTGTGTGTGTGTGTGTTTGGAGGCTTCTGATTCCTCCTGACCACTCCATGAAAGAAGCTCCATCCATATAGGTGTGTGTGTGTGTGTGTGTGTGTGTGTGTGTGTGTGTAATGTAAAAAGAGGGTTTAATTACTGTACACACACACATTCATTACAAACAGCAGTACAATACACACACACACACACACCCATAACACCAGTGAAAAACAAACGAGGACGAGGAATTACTGTATATGTGTGTGTAATGTATGGTGAATGACAGGGATTACTATATGTGTGTATGGTGAATGACAGGGATTACTGTATATGTGTGTGTGTAATGTATGGTGAATGACAGGGATTACTATATATGTGTGTGTGTAATGAGAGGGATTACTGTATATGTGTGTGTAATGTATGGTGAATGACAGGGATTACTGTATATGTGTGTGTGTAATGTATGGTGAATGACAGGGATTACTATATATGTGTGTGTGTAATGACAGGGATTACTGTATATGTGTGTGTAATGTATGGTGAATGAAAGGGATTACTATATATGTGTGTGTGTAATGTATGGTGAATGACAGGGATTACTGTATATGTGTGTGTGTGTAATGTATGGTGAATGACAGGGATTACTATATATGTGTGTGTGATGTACAAAGAGGGGGATTACTAAGCACAAAATCATTACAAACACTACAATACACACACACACACACACATAACACCAACAATAGAAAACAAGTCATTACTGTAATATACCCTAAACCATTTTCATTCCCTATGTGCAACACTGTAAGGTAAAGACGAGCCAAGCTACACAGTATTACCAGTAATACAATGCTGATATTCGTGTTTACAATATCACTTACAGTACCTTCTAATGTTTTTAATTTTATTTTATTATTATTATTATTATTATTATTATTATTATTATTATTATTATTATTATTATTATTTTATTTTTTTAAGGACACAGAAGGGATTAAATACTGTACTTGGGTTCCCTCCAATTTACCAAAAAGTGGTTCTATCCTTAATTAAGAAACCCAGTGATGTACAGTAGTCAGAAAGTTGGAAATAAATGAGTCCTTCAAATATTGCCACAAAACACACACACACACTTATATGGAAGGAGCTTGTTTGTTTGGTGGCATGGTCAGGAGGAATCAGAAGCCTCCAAACACACACACACACACACACACCTATATGGAAGGAGCTTGTTTGTTTCTTGGCATGGTCAGGAGAAATCAGAAACCTCCAAACACACACACACACACACACCTATATGGAAGGAGCTTGTTTGTTTCTTGGCATGGTCAGGAGAAATCAGAAACCTCCAAACACACACACACACACACACCTATATGGAAGGAGCTTGTTTGTTTCTTGGCATGGTCAGGAGGAATCAGAAGCCTCCAAACACACACACACACACACACACACACACACCTATATGGAAGGAGCTTGTTTGTTTCGTGGCATGGTCAGGAGGAATCAGAAGCCTCCAATTTTCATACACAATCACAGGGTCCTTAAGGAGGTAACACACACACTTCTGGTATATTAGAGTGACTTGATTCCTGCAAAGTATACCCAAGAAACAGCATCACATGGACAAACAACAAATATTATGATGATGGCCTGTTATTGTTGTTGTTGTTGTTGTTGCTTGGTATAGTTTGGTGGAATCAGTAACCACCCATCCCACAAAAAAAAAAATAATAAAAGTTCTCCCCTTTGATTAAAACGTTGTGTGTGTGTGTGTGTGTGTGTGTGAGGGAGAGAGAGAGAGGAGTGGAGGATGCATTGGTGTGTGTGTGTGTGTGTGTGTGTGTGTTGTTTTTGTCTGTGTTGTGCTTAGTGTGTGTGTGTGTGTGTGTGTGTGTGTGTGTGTGTGTGTGTGTGTGTGTGTGTGTGTGTGTGTGTGTGTGTGTGTGTGTGTGTGTGTGTGTGTGTGTGTGTGTTGTTTTTGTCTGTGTTGTGCTTAGTGTGTGTGTGTGTGTGTGTGTAGCTTGGCCAAGGTTTGATAGAGGGTGCAATGGGGTCTACCTGTGAGGATGTACTGACAAAGAAGCCGTCTGACATGCATATCCCTGACTTGTCATCTCTCAGCACACTCAACATTGACAGCAAACCAAAGTTACCTGCAAGAGGCATTACACTATAAGGCATTTTTTTTTTATTTTCTTTTTTTGGGGGGGGGGGGTACTGGCGAAAATACATTAATTCCCTCGTAAGTCATGTACAGTCGGTAAAAAAAGTTTCGTTATCATCCCTAAAACAGTGTGATGTAATGTTGGTACACCTGACTGGTTAGTGTGGTACCTCCACCACCCTCCGGCCTCCATAAGTCCGTGCCCCTGGCCACTGCCCCTCAGTGTGTCATGGGCAGCCAAGCAGGAATGACATTCTTTCAGCCAGTGCTATTTTTTCTGGGTATTTCATGGTTATTCTCGTTCTAAAATACTCAAACGCATTTCCTTATGTTTAATAATGAATAGTTAAATGGTAAGAGTTCTTCAACACTCAAAATTTAATTTAATATCAGGGAGTAGATACATTTTCACCAGGCCCCCCAAAAAAAAAATTAATGAGGGAGTAGGTACATTTCTGCCAGGCAAAAAAAAAAAATAAAAAAAAAAAAAATAGAAAATGGAATATATATAACAAGGCACTCGTTTCACACCACTTCACAGATTTTTCTACGCCTTAGAAACTGAAAATGTTTTTTATTTACAGTAGGCATTGGATGTAAGATGACTAAATTTATCACAATTATATCCTTTTAATACAGGCTTAGTAAATCACTTAGTTAGTGTATATGGTAATGAATAACATAAGTCTGGGAAAACACACACACAATATCCTTTTAACACAGGGTCAGTAAATCACTTAGTTAGTGTGTATGGTAATGAATAACACAAGCCTGGGAAAACATTTGATGATCTTCAATGAGTGTAAAATGAAGTAAGTGGTGGATACAAATATTTATTCAATATATAAGTAAGTGGTGGATACAAGTATTTATTCATTGTATATCCAGGGTGTACTGCATACCTTAAAATATAGTGATAATAGTTTTCATGCATACAAACTAACCTTACCAATACTAATGCTTAAAAAGGTACTCACAAACACTGTAAATTTAGGATATAAGCCATGAGGTAGAGATCCATATTCAAGAACATTCACGGTGTATACGATGGCTTGGTACCGGTGCGATGGCTCTGTTTTTGTTTGTCTACGGAGCCATCGTACCGGTACTACACCATCGTATACACCACGAATGTTCTTGCATACGGCCCAGAATGCCATACTGACATACATACATGAGGTAAAATGCAATATAATAAGGAAATAAATCTTTGCCATACTCACTCACCTACAAACTATAATACCATACTGTAAAATAATGTATAGTTGGCAGCATAAGTTGGCTTCATTCCCACCAGAGTATGTATTAGCTATAGTGATACATGTTATAATACACAGATGACAGATATAGTTCTCGTGTGGTAAATTACGTATGTTGTTGTTGGAATAAAAAATGGTTCAGAATGCAACTGTCTGGTCATATCAGCAATACTAACTAAGTACACTCGCAATCCAAAATTTGTACCCAGGTCGTGTTGAAGTTTCGAATCATTTGACATACTAGTGAACCAATTACAAGGCTTAATCCTGTTTCATATCTGCTTGAGTTCGCTTAATACTCGATCAGGCTATTCGAAACAAGCCTGGATACATATTTTGGATTGCGAGTGTACACGGGACGGACGCGAATTTATGCTACTGGCAGTACTGTGATAAATTAAGGGGGTAAGCACGGTATTGGTAACACTGCAGCAACGGATTCCTCAAAATTATTTCAAACAACAACAACAACAACAGGCTATCATCATTATTTTATTTTTAATCTAGTTCTGTTTCGTGGCATACTCTGGCGGAATGAAGGCACTCCAATGTACCAAAAATATGCTATCCCTCAAGGTAGGCATTTCATAGCAATATTTTTAGCTTGGAGGAATTAGCATACTGTACATACTGCAACTTGCCTATACCTACATACACACACACACATCGATGCACTCACACATATACAAACACACACATGCACACACTCACTCATGCACACACACACACACACACACACATACACTTACTCACTCACTAACACACACACACACACTTACTCACACACACATACACGCACACACACTTACTCACACACACACTCATACACACACCAATGCACTCTCACATACACAAACACACACACACACACATACACACACACACACACACCATAAATGACAAGCTGAGAGAAATTAACAAGAGGAAGAGGAGTATAACAAGTAGCCTACTGACCTACCCATCGAGTAATGAATTCTATCATTTGTTTATTTCTTGCACAATACCCTTATAAATACTAACTGAACCATCTGAGAACGTATTTTAATCATTGTTTACTTCCTGTACGATATTCATATTAATTAAAATGCAAAAATCATGTGACCGAACCATCTGATAATATATTCTAATATTAGTTTACTTCCTGTACGAAATATTAAATTTATATAACTAACCCATCTGATAACACATTCTAAAAATTGTTTACTTCTCGTATTGTCATGTTTGTACTAAATATTTGTTTACTTCTCGTATTGTATTGTTTGTAGTAAAATTATATCACTAAACCATCCGATAACACATTCTAATATTTGTTTACTTCTCGTATTGTATTGTTTGTAGTTAAATTATATAACTAAACCATCTGAGAACACATTTTAATATTTGTTTACTTCTCGTATCATATTGTTTGTAGTTAAATTATATGACTAAACTCTCCGATAACACATAGTAATATTTGTTAACTTCTCATATTGTAATGTTTGTAGTAAATATTTGTTAACTTCTCATATTGTAATGTTTGTAGTAAAATTATATAACTAACCCATCTGAGAACACATTTTAATATTTGTTAACTTCTCATATTGTAATGTTTGTAGTAAATATTTGTTAACTAAACCATTTGATCATGCATTCTATTATTTATTTACTTCTTGTATTGTAATGATAGTACGCACCTCCTTCTGATAGCTTTGCCAGGAGTCGTTCACCACACTCCTGCCTCCCGCCGCTGTTGTCGTCGGCACTGAACGCCTCGGCAAAGTTGAACTCGGAGGATCCGTCCCACCACCCGGCTTCCTTCGCCGCCTCCTTCACGCCCTCGCTGGCACGGTCCATCTTGGTGCCAATGGTCAGTGCGTTGCTGATGTTACGATGGCCGCCTGGTGGTGTGAGGTATAAATCACAGCAAACTATCATAATATAACTGAATTAATAGAGCCTTATGGGATTCTATAATGTCTAGTGGTGTGTGGGGTAGAAAATTACAATAAACTGTCATAATCTGGTGGTGTGGGGTAGAAAATTACAACGAACTATCATAATATAACAGAATTAATAGAGCCTTAGGGGATTTTACAATGTCTGGTGGTGGTGGTGTGGGGTAGAAAATTACAACAAACTATCATAATATAACCAAATTAATTGAGTTTTAGGGGTTTAAACAATGCCTAGTAGTGGTGTGGTGGAGCAAATTACAACAAACTATCATAATATATTTGAACTGTGAGGGGGTCTGTTTTCTGGCCATCATGAGGAGGAAATCAGTAGCCTTCCAATTTGTCAACAAGATAATCTACCCTTAATGGGGAAGTACAGTGTTGGTAAATCTAGAGCAAATGATTCCTCCATAATATTCCAAGCAACAGAACACCATTATTTTTATTTATCTGGTCCTGTTTCCTGGCATACTTTGGAGGAATCAAGGCACTCCAATGTAACAAAAGTGAATTACCTCCTTAAGGGGGTGCGGGAATAGGGGGACAGGCTTGGGGGGGTTTTCGGGGGTGCAGGAGTAGGGGGACAGGCTTGGGGGGGTTTTGGGGGTTGCGGGAGTAGGGGGACAGGCTTGGGGGGGTTTTGGGGGGGGTGCAGGAGTAGGGGGACAGGCTTGGGGGGGTTTTGGGGGGTGCAGGAGTAGGGGGACAGGCTTGGGGGGGTTTTGGGGGGTACGGGAGTAGGGGGACAGGCTTAGGGGGGCTTTGGGGGGTGCAGGAGTAGGGAGACAGGCTTTGGGGGTGCGGAAGTAGGGGGACAGGCTTGGGGGGGTTTTGGGGGGTGCGGGAGTAGGAGGACAGGCTTCGGGGGGGGGGGGGGGTTAGAAGGGTGCGGGATTAGGGGACAGGCTTTCTACCCACGCCAAGCCTGTCCCCCTATTCCCGCACCCCCCAAAACCCCCCCAAGCCTGTCCCCCTATTCCCGCACCCCCCAAACCCCCCCCAAGCCTGTCCCCCTATTCCCGCACCCCCTTAAGGTTCAACATACTCTTAATATTCTCAGCGGCCCAGTGTCGTCCAGCTGTCTCTAGTACCCAGGCCTCGGTTGGGTCGGCTATGAGGAAGCTGTTGTGGTAGAGTAGTCCTGGTACTGTGTCTGAACACGGGCCGCCCTGACCGTGTTCCTCCAGCAGTGAGGTTATTACATCCATCGCTGACTCGGCTGTATTGCCTCTTTCCAGACCTAACCTGAAATACAATGATATGTTACATGAGTGTCTGGGATGCAACACAGCACCCCATTCTATTAAACACATTATTGAAAACTGCAACGCACACAACCACACTCGCCAACAACACAACATACACTCTCTGAGGGCACTGTGGGAAAACCCGGTTCAGGCCATGACCTTCCTCAGGAGCTCGGGGCTGCTCGGCCAGACAGCTTGAGGAACTTCAACAACAACAACAACGATATGTACAGATGCCAAAAGAGGAACTGCGACAACTATTGATAGAACATTAAATATATTACTGTCCATAGTTGTTTGTAGGGATCATAAGTATGTATTACAGAAGGATATGTATGTATATTTCCTTCTGTTATACATGTTTATAGTCCATACAAATAGTTGTGGATATTACTATGGTTAACGTTACATCAAGATTTGTCGCAGTTCCTCTTTTGGCAACTGTACACTCGCAATCCTAAATTTGTATCCAGGTCTTGTTGAAGTTTTGAATCATTTGACATACTGGTGAACCAATTACACTGCTTATCCTGTTTCATATCTATATCCAAGTCTTGTTGAAGTTTTGAATCATTTGACATACTAACTTCACATAACATTACATCATCCAAAATTAAATACCATCTCACATTTATATATATCTCTTCAGTATACTCAGTAAATTATTTTCCTTGTAAATAGAAAGTCTGAAATTTAACAAACTTTAGCATCCAAATACCATCTCACATTTTTATATATCTCTTCAATATACGCACCTTAACAAGTCCATACCCAGTAGTCTCTCCACGCTATCGTCGTCTCCTTCTTGTAGCTTGGTCCACACGGCTTCGTTTCCGATGCACACGCCTCGGTCGTTGGCTCCCATCTCCGCTCCCCACATCCACGAAGGCTTACTCAGGATCACAGCGTGGGTTTTCTCTACCTGGTCTATTTCGATGTATGTACACTAGGGTGGGAAAGAAGGAGAGAGAGAGAGAGAGAGACAGAGAGTGAGTGAGGGTGAGGGAGAGATAGAGATAGAGATAGAGATAGAGATAGAGATAGAGATAGAGAGAGAGAGAGAGAGAGGGTAATTTTATCATTCTGAATATTATTACAGTACCGGTATTCATTCGATATAAGATAATCAAATTTGTCACATATGTACAGTATATCCTTTTAACACAGGGTCAGTAAATCACTTAGGTGTATATGGTAATAAATAACACAAGCCTGGGAACACACACACACACACACACACACTATCCTTTTAACACAGGGTCAGTAAATCACTTAGTGTGTACGGTAATGAATAACACAAGCCTGGGAAAACATTTGGTGATCTTCAATGAGTGTAAAATGAAGTAAGTGGTGGATACAAGTATATATTCATTGTATAAACAGGGTCTACTTTTATGGAGGTATAGTCAAATCAGCCCTACTTGATACTTGGGGTGGTAGGTTAACCTGTCTGTGCTTTTGCCACATCAACCCCGGATGTCAGCCACCACGGCTAATCCCCCTCTTCACCTCACCCTCCTGACCCCATCTCTCTCTCTCTCTCTCTCTCTCTCTCTCTCTCTCTCTCTCTCTCTCTCTCTCTCTCTCTCTGCTTGTGAGGGTGGGAGTAAAGGTTCTCTATTGGCCTTGTCTTCCATAAAATATCTATTTACTCTTGTAATTTTTTCCTTTGCTTGTCTGTGCAAAGCAGGAGAGCGGGAGGACGACGAACATTCCACGGTGATGGTATGGCAATGAATGAATTACTTGACCCAGCAAGTGTTAGGTCAGGTGGGCACGACCTGGGTATTTCATGTGTCAAAAACAATGAGGTGGCAACACAGCACCATCCACATGTGTTGCCAAGTGTAAAGGAAGATATACAAAGTAGTTGTTTCATCTTCAAATTAAAAGTCATTCATATAACCAAGCAGTCACATATAACATTTAATAATTTTATAATGATTAAGGCAAACAATGACAGTATGAGTGAGAGTGAGTGAGAGTGAGTGAGAGAGATCATCATATATGGCTGTTGACTGTATATTTATGTGGCAGCATTACTGGACAGACCCAGCCACTACTCCGAGTATCAAATAATAACAAAAGATAACAAAAAATAAAATGCCAAAATCGAGTTACCTTGACTTTAGAGCCTGTGGTATGGGTAGTGGTGGGTTGGTACACCACCTCCTGTACTTCATCTTGGGGTCGGTCGGAGTTCTTACCAAATACAATGTGGCCGCCTTTGGTCCGATCTCCCAGCACCACAAACGTGTCGCACGATTTGGGTGGTGGTGGCTTGGCTGACATTATTCTGATGACAAAATAATAATAATAATAATAATGATAATAATAATAATAATAATAATAGTAATAATAATAATGATAATGGTAAAGATTAATGATTATGATGATAAAAATAAAAACAATACTGATAATGATAAATGAAATAACAATAATACTGATAATAATAATAGGGTAAATATCTATTCTAATGCCGTTTTCTGATACAATTTTTTTATTTACCTTCTTCACCCACTTATTTATACCATTCTAAGACATTTTTTTTCTTTGACATTTCCTCCACAAATGATAAATGATTTCCAAGATAGATCATATTCAAATTAGTCTGACCTTACCTGACCTGACCTACTCTAACCTAGATCACATCAAACTACCGGGACCTAACCTGGGCAAACAACCGGGACCTAACCTGGACAAACAACCGGGACCTAACCTGGCCAAACTACTGGGACCTAACCTGTACAAACTACCGGGACCTAACCTGGCCAAACTACTGGGACCTAACCTGTACAAACTACCGGGACCTAACCTGGGCAAACTACCGGGACCTAACCTGGGCAAACTACCGGGACCTAACCTGGGCAAACTACCGGGACCTAACCTGGCCAAACTATCGGGACCTAACCTGTACAAACTACCGGGACCTAACCTGGACAAACAACCGTGACCTAACCTGTACAAACTACCGGGACCTAACCTGGACAAACAACCGTGACCTAACCTGGACAAACAACCGTGACCTAACCTGGCCAAACTACCGGGACCTAACCTGGACAAACAACCGGGACCTAACCTTGATATAATACAGGAAATGACCGCGGCAAAATACTGGGACCTAGCCGGATCTGGCAACGCTGCTACAAAACGGCAATAATCTAGATAAATACCATAATATTTTACCCCGATACGATGACCGACCCCATAGAAAGAACCATCGTATCAGTACCACCTATGGGGTTTTATGGAGTTTTTGAGTGCTTCATTATATCCAATTTACTCCAATATCTTTTATGGAGTTTTTGTGTGCTTCATTCTCTCCAATTTACTCCAATATCATCACATGTGTACTTTATCTAAATGGTGTACATGGCTTTGGTGTTCATGTACGTATTATTTAAGAGAAATAATTATAAGTGAGAGACGAAATAATGATGAGGTTTTGTGGAGTAAATGTGTGCTTATTTATCTCCAATTTACTCCAATATTACTGTGTGTGTACCTTATCTAACGGTGTACATGGCTCTAGTGTACATGTAAGTATTATCTAAACAAGTGTAAATAGTGTGTAAGTATGTATAAAGTGAGAAAAAGATATGTTTTGTGGAGTTAATGTGTGCTTATTTATTTCTAATTTACTCCTATATCACCACATGTGTACTTTATCTAAATGGTGTACATGGCTTTAGTGTACATGTACGTATAATCTAAAGCAGGATAAATAGTATGTAAGTATATATAAAGTAAGATATAGTTACATTAATATGAATAAAGGGTTTAAGGTTGAAGGTTTGAGCCAATTTACTCCAATATTTTTGTGTGTGTACTTTATCTAACGGTGTACATGGCTTTAGTGTACATGTAAGTAAGTGTAAATGTAAGTATAAATAGTGTGTAAGTATGTATAAAGTAAGATATAGTTACATTAATATGAATAAGGGGTTTAAGGTTGAAGGTTTGAGCCAATTTACTTCAATATTACTGTGTGTGTACCTTATGTAATGATGTACATGGCATTAGTGTACATGTAAGTATAATCTAAAGCAGAATAAATAGTGTGTAAGTATGTGAAAAGTAAGATATAGTTACATTAATATGAATAAGTGGTTGAAGGGTGAAGGTTGGAGATAATGTGTGCTTATTTATCACCAATTTACTCCAATATCATCACATGTGTACTTAATTTAATGGTGTACATGGCTCTAGTGTACATGTACGTATAATTTAAACAAGTGTAAATAGTATGTAAGTATGTATAAAGTAAGATATAGTTACATTAATATGACTAAGGGGTTTAAGGTTGAAGGTTTGAGCCAATTTACTCCAATATTTTTATGTGTGTACTTTATCTAATGGTGTACATGGGTCTAGTGTACATGTACGTATAATCTAAAGCAGGATAAATAGTGTGTAAGTATGTATAAAGTGAGAAAAAGATAAGGTTTTGTGGAGTAAATGTGTGCTTATTTATCACCAATTTACTCCAATATCATTACATGTGTACCTCATCAAATGGTGTACATAGCTCTAGTGTACATGTACGTATTATCTAAACAAGTGTAAGTAATGTGTAAAGTAAGATATAGTTACATTAATATGACTAAGGTGTTTAAGGTTGACAGGTGGCTGGTGGTGTTGCAGACGACGCCCACCAAACTAAGCAACACGACATCTCCTCTCTATAGTAAAGGTGCGTTTTGGTCGTCTATTAAGCCACACCACCCAGGCTTAAGTTTGGTGTTGGTAAATCTGGAGCAACTGAATCCTCCAAACTATTCCAAGCAACAGGCAGAACACTATTATTTTTGCTCTTTTGGTCCTGTTTCCTAGCATACTTTGGAGGAATCAAGGCACTCTAGCAATGTACCAAAAAATAATTACCACCTTAAGTTTGGGACATGCAAAAAAACACAAATGGACATCAGCCTCGAGTCTATCTTAAGGGGGTAATTCACTTTTGTCGTCTAAAGCCACACTAAGTAAGATCGCTTTTTGAGGCGTCTCTTTTGGTGTACTGCTGACATGGATATACATAATAATAAGTGTTTTTGTCGTCAAGCGCGGGATTGGGATGCTTAAAGGAAGTGAATACAGTATCTGTGGTACTTGAATGTTAGACACACATGCTTAATAATCTAAATCTCTATGGTCAAGGTGTGTTTTGGTCGTCCAAGCCACACCAGGCAGGCTTAAGTTTGGGACATGCAAAAAAAAAAACACAAATGGATATCAGCCTCGAGTCTATTATCTTAAGGGGGTAATTCACTTTTGTTACATTGGAGTGCCTTGAATCCTCCAAAGTATGCCAGGAAATAGGACCGGATGAACAATAATACTGCTGGTGTTCTGTTGCTTGAAATAGTTTGGAGGAATAATTTGCTCCAGATTTACCAACACTGTACTTCCTCCTTAAGTTTGGGCAAGGATGATAGTCTATTATCCTTGAGTTTGGGACATTCATAAACGCCCCTTTGGTGAAACCAAGCGAAATTGCCGGTTATCGCCCCGAGGCTGCTGCTGGCAGTGTACTACCATGCACTCGTAAGCTTGAGATATCCAATCTTCTAAGATTGGTCTTCTTTCCAACGATCAAACACTCAGTTTTACTTGGATTTAACTTGAGTTGTTTCAAATCCATCCAATCCTTAATATCGGACATAATAACACTCAAATTCACCTCTGCATCCACCACATTATTTATAGATATATAAAACTGTGTATCATCAGCAAATAGTTTGAAGTTGGCACCATGTTTCTCTAGTATATGTGATAGTTTGATAGTGTAGATACAGAAGAGAATAGGACCCAATACACTCCCCTGAGGGACTCCTCTTCGCAGGGGTTTATTTCTTGAAAAAGATTTCCCAATCTGTACACAATATGTTCTATCTTTTAAATAACTTTCCAGATAGACCAGTACATTCCCCTCAACACCTATAGACTTTAAATCATCTAGGAGTATACTATGCACTACTGTGTCAAATGCAGCACTCAAATCAAGCATAATAAGAACACTACACTTTCCTTCATCCATTAACACCATTAGGTCATTTACTACAGTACATAGTACAGCGGACAGTCTCAGTTGAGTATAGCTGCCTATATACAGACTGACTATCAGGTATAGCCTTCACCTTATTTAAGTGATGCCATAACTGATCGAAAATTACATTTTCAATCACTTTCGATAAAAAGGTCAGATTTGATACCGGGTAACGGATCATTATCGCAATGAGTTAATTTCACTCGTTGTACAATTTCTTTCATCTTGGCCATACCGATGTTTTGAAAGCAAAGTATACATTTGAGTATGTCTATGCATCACATTCAAACCACTTCCTGGAAAGCTTTCCACTATAGTTGCTATTTTATTGTCAAAAAATTCTAAGAATTTGTTTGCAAGTACTTCATCAGGATATCCTTCAGGCAACCTTGGCTTCTTTTTATTACCAGTTAAATTATTGAGTATGAGATATAGTTTATTCATATCTGACCTGCTGGCCTTCTTGACTTTACTAGAGTAATATTGCCTCTTTCTCCGTACTATGAGTCTGTTTTCTTCTCTCTTTGCGTGTTGATAATCTCTTCTAGTAATATCAGTGTGTAGCCTATTCTACGTCAAGCTCTTTCTTTTTTCTTCTTCTTTGCCTTAGCTCGTGATATCTCAGTATTAAACCATGGTGCATGATCTTTCACAATTATTTCCTTTTTAATTTCAGGACACACTGCCTCATATTCCTCTTTAAAAACACGATTATATTATCATGTTCACAGCTATTTTGCATCTCTGTTTCCAAACTTCGTATCACACTGTCAATAAGTGTCTCGGGATCGAAATATTTTTTAACTCTGAAACTGATCCATTTTCTTTGCGCCCTCTCTTTCTCAAAGGGAATTTCAAATCGAACCAAC
>JAWQEG010003332.1:0-22500 GCA_033782935.1 Petrolisthes cinctipes | reverse complement strand
ACACACACACACACACACACACCAATATGGAAGGAGCTTGTTTGTTTCATGGTGTGGTCAAGAGGAATCAGAAGCCTCCAAACACACACACACACACACCTATATGGATGGAGCTTGTTTGTTTCATGGAGTGGTCAGGAGGAATCAGAAGCCTCCAATTTTCATATACAATCACATAACATCTACTATTATTATTATATAAGAAAAATTAACACTATAAAATACTATATTGAACACTATAGAAAAATGAACACTATAGAAAAATGAACACGATAAAATACTATAATGAACACTATAGAAAAATGAACACTAGAAAATAGGATATTGAACACTATAGAAAAATGAACACGATAAAATACTATATTGAACACTATAGAAAAATGAACACTATAGAAAAATGAACACGATAAAATACTATAATGAACACTATAGAAAAATGAACACGATAAAATACTATAATGAACACTATAGAAAAATGAACACTAGAAAATAGGATATTGAACACTATATAACACCATAATGAACACTATAGAAAAATGAACACTATCTTATTATTATTATTATTATTATTTATAAACATACCATTTAAAACATTTAGGCACAAAGAGTGTTGGTTGGTGTTGGTAATTCTGGAGTAAATGATTCCTCCAAAAACTATTAAAAACAACAATATTTAGGCATAAAGAGGGTTGGTTGGTGTTGGTAATTCTGGAGTAAATGATTCCTCCAAAAACTATACCAAGCAACAAACAATATTTAGGCACAAAGAGGGTTGGTTGGTGTTGGTAATTCTGGAGTAAATGATTCCTCCAAAAACTATTAAAAACAACAATATTTAGGCACAAAGAGGCTTGGTGTTGGTAATTCTGGAGTAAATGATTCCTCCAAAAACTATTAAAAACAACAACAATATTTAGGCACAAAGAGGGTTGGTTGGTGTTGATAATTCTGGAGTAAATGATTCCTCCAAAAACAATTCCAAACAACAAACAATATTTCGGCACAAAGAGGGTTGGTTGGTGTTGGTAATTCTGGAGTAAATGATTCCTCCAAATGATTAAAAGCAACAATATTTAGGCATAAAGAGAATTGGTGTTGGTAATTCTGGAGTAAATGATTCCTCCAAAAACTATTAAAAGCAACAATATTTAGGCACACAGAGGGTTGGTTGGTGTTGGTAATTCTGGAGTAAATGATTCCTCCAAAAACTATTCCAAGCAACAAACAACAAACAACAACAATTAGGCACAGTATTGGCATTGATAAATCTGGAGTAAATGATTCCTCCAAAGTGCTTCATAATCTGATTGGGTTGTCTTGTTTCCTGGCATAGTTAGGAGCATGGAGGTAGTATAGGTGGAGTGGCCATGGCTCACTAATCCAGGGGAGTTAAGTGAAGCCGCCGAACTGTCATTTTCGGCGCCTTCAATATGGCGGACACCAATATATGTTTCAGTAAAAGTGGACTTCTGGCCTGACTTCTGACCTGACATACAAAGGAATTCGCCATCTTGAAGGCGCCGGAAATGACATATAGGTGGCTTCACAAATCAGGTCCTCATGGCAACTCCACCTATATATACTACCTCCATAGTTAGGAGGGATCAGTAGCCTTCAAATATTTACCAACAAGAGAATCTCCCCTACATATTATTGATTTATAAGATTCACTCAAATTGACCTTAAAAATGCTACAAAAAAACTATTCGGTAGGTAGGTATTGATGCAAGAGTCTGGGGTGTATGTATGTATGTATGTAAGAATATATCTGTAGTGTTTACGATGATTGTGGTATTGGTACGATGACATGCAAGAATATATCTGTAGTGTTTACGATCATTGTGGTATTGGTACGATGACATGCAAGAATATATCTGTAGTGTTTACGATCATTGTGGTATTGGTACGATGACACCAACACCAACACCATGGATATTCTTACATACGATGACACCACACCAACACCAACACCAACACCATGGATATTCTTACATACAATGACACCACACCAACACCAAAAAAATTACACCATGGATAATCTTACATCCGACCCCTCAAACAACAACAACAACAACAACACCATCAAGACGACCCCATCAATCAATCAATCAATCAATCGTCCGAGTCGTCCGAGTAAGTGGCGCCGTACTCCAAGTCGTCGTAACATGAGGACTTGCGGCGGTTGTTCTTGACGATGCTTTCCTCTAGTATGGAGATGATGTTGGGTTTCTTGGCCAGGCCGCGGGGGGTGCAATTGTCCCTGTGTCGGAGTAAAATTTTATGTCAGTATAGAGATAATAATATTGACGAAGGAAATGGGTGTAATATATTTTTTGGTATATTGAAGTGTACAGAGAAAATATAGATGGAGGAAATTTTAGGGGGTAATTGTGTACAGAGAAAATATAGATGGAGGAAATTTTAGGGGGTAATTGTGTACAGAGAAAATATAGATGGGTGAAATGGGGGTAATATATTTTTTGGTATATTGAAGTGTACAGAAAAAATATAGATGAAGGAAATTTTAGGGGGTAATTGTGTACAGAGAAAATATAAATGAATGAAATTGAAGTGGGTTATAATATATTTTTGGTATATTGGAGTGTAAGTACTGTACAGAGAATATATAGATGAATGAAATTGAAGTGGGTTATAATATATTTTTGGTATATTGGAGTGTAAGTACTGTACAGAGAATATATAGATGAAGGAAATGTAAGTAGGTAATATATTTTTGGTATATTGGAGTGCCTTGATTCCTCCAAAGTATGCCAAGAAACAATAGCATCATATGAACAAAAGTAATGGTGGCCTGCTCAGGGTTGGCAGTTTAAACCAAATAGTTTAAACTAATTAAAAAAAAAAAACATGGTTTAAACCACAAAAAAAACATTGTTGTATTTATATATTTCTTTCTTTTTGCAGTTGTCTAACAACTATATTTACTTTGTTTATGTAATTTGTTGGGAAGTAACCTCTCTTTTAAATTATAATGATGTATGTTAATTATATTGGATTATAACACAGAGCAATTGTACTAGCTTCTTATTATTTTGAGTACCGTTTATCTCGAATCAAACAGTTATTGCATTATGGAATATTGATAAGATCATTTCTCCTTTCCTCACTATAGAAAAAATTAAGAGACACAAAAATGACAATTATAAAGGAGGTCATTCTTGTTGACAATATCTAACTATACTTTTATTTCCCCCTTCCTCACTATAGAAAAAATTAGAGACACGAAAATGACAAGTATAATAGATAGAGGAGTTGTACTTGTTAACGATATCTATCTATACTTTTATTTCCCCCTTCCTCACTATAGAAAAAAATTTAATTAGAGATACAAATATGACAAGTATAATTAGAGGAGTTGTATTTGTTAACGATATCTAACTGTATTTTCATTTCTCCCTTCCTCACTATAAAAATGAAAGAGAAAAAATTAACGATATCTAACTGTATTTTCATTTCTCCCTTCCTCACTATAGAAATAAAAAGAGAAATTATTAGAGACAACAAAACGCAAAATATAAAAGAGGTCCTACTTGTTGACGATATCTAACTATACTTTCATATCTTCCTTCCTCACTATAGAAATGAAAGAGAAAAAATTAAGACACAAAAATGACAAATATAAAAGAGGTCATACTTGTTGACGATATCTAACTATACTTTTATTTCTCCCTTCCTCACTATAGAAAAAATTAGAGATACAAATATGACAAGTATAATTAGAGGAGTTGTATTTGTTAACAATATCTATCTGTATTTTCATTTCTCCCTTCCTCACTATACAAATAAAAAGAGAAATTATTAGAGACAACAAAACGCAAAATATAAAAGAGGTCCTACTTGTTGACGATATCTAACTATATTTTTATTTCTCCCTTCCTCACTATAAAAATGAAAGAGAAAAAATTAACGATATCTAACTGTATTTTCATTTCTCCCTTCCTCACTATAGAAATAAAAAGAGAAAATATTCGAGACACAAAAACGACAATTATAAAGGAGGTCATTCTTGTTGACGATATCTAACTATACTTTTATTTCCCCCTTCCTCACTATAGAAAAAAATAGAGATACAAAAATGACAAGTATAATTAGAGGAGTTGTATTTGTTAACGATATCTAACTGTATTTTCATTTCTCCCTTCCTCACTATAAAAATGAAAGAGAAAAAATTAACGATATCTAACTGTATTTTCATTTCTCCCTTCCTCACTATACAAATAAAAAGAGAAAATATTAAGACACAAAAACGACAAAGATAAAAGAGGTCATACTTGTTGACAATATCTAACTGTATTTTCATTTCTTCCTTCCTCACTATACAAATAAAATGAGAAATTATTAGAGACACCAAAACGACAAATATAAAAGAGGTCATACTTGTTGACGATATCTAACTATACTTTTATTTCCCCCTTCCTCACTATAGAAAAAAATTTAATTAGAGATACAAATATGACAAGTATAATTAGAGGAGTTGTATTTGTTAACAATATCTAACTGTATTTTCATTTCTCCCTTCCTCACTATAGAAATAAAAAGAGAAATTATTCGAGACAACAAAACGCCAAAGATAAAGGAGGTCATTCTTGTTAACGATATCTAACTATACTTTTATTTCTCTCTTCCTCACTATAGAAATAAAAAGAGAAATTATTCGAGACACCAAAACGACAAATATAAAAGAGGTCATACTTGTTGACGATATCTATCCTGGCTCCCATCTTGAGTAGCACTTGTACCACCTCAGCATGACCCCTATAGGCGGCACAGTGTAGTGGTGTATCTCCAAGTTTGTTCTGGCAACGAAAATTAATACGAATGTTAATTTTGTGAAATGGTGTGAATCCAAGTTTGTTCTGGCAACGAAAATTAATACGAATGTCAATTAAATTTTTGTTCTGGCAAAGAAAATTAGTATGTCAATTATATTTTTGTGTAGTAAGTGTGAATCCAAGTTTGTTCTGGCAATGAAAATTAGTACGAATGTCAATTATATTTTTGTATGGTAGTGTGAATCCAAGTTTGTTCTGGCAATGAAAATTAGTACGAATGTCAATTATATTTTTTTGTAGTGGTGTGAAGCCAAGTTTATTCTGGCAACGAAAATTATTACGAATGTCAATTAAATTTTTGTGTAGTGGTGTAAATCCAAGTTTGTTTGGCCAATAAAAATTAGTACATATGTCAATTAAATTTTTGTGTAGTGGTGTGAAGCCAAGTTTGTTCTGGCAATGAAATAAGTACAGTAAAGGCTCAAAAATCCCATAAGCTCAAGAATGGTTTTGTAATTTAAATTGCTTGACAATATTTGAGTGTAAGTTGGTGAGTTGGTGACCCACGCGATAATAGTGATATGTGACTCTTACAATTACATGGAAAATACACATACACACACACATAAGGCAACACAACACAACTCATACATACACAAAACAAACATAACACACACACACACACACACACATAAGACAAGACAACACAACACACACACAACACAACACATACACAAAACAAACTCAATACACACACACATAAGACAAACCCAACACACACATACACGCACAAAACAAACACAACACAACACATACACAAAACAAACTCAATACACACACACATAAGACAAACCCAACACACACAACTCATACACAAAACAAACCCAACACACACATACACGCACAAAACAAACACAACCCAACACACACACAAAACAAACCCAACACACACACACAACACATACACAAATCAAACACAACCCAACACACACACAAACTCATCACACAAAAAACAAACCCAACACACACACACGCACAAAACAAACCCAACACACACATACCTGCACAAAACAAACACAACCCAACAAACACACAAACCCAAACCCAACACACACACACAACACATACACAAATCAAACCCAACAAACACACAAACCCAAACCCAACACACAACACACACAAACCCAAACCCAACACACACACAAACCTAACACACCAACACACACACAAACATCACTATACCACACCATACCATACCTGTAAGTTGACCTGAATCCTGGTATCTTGCACCAGTCTGTCAACACAATTCCAGTGTCCCGCCTGAGCTGCAGCGTGTAGAGGTGAACATCCTGACTTGTCCAACGAGTTCACAGATACACCGGCCTTCAGACACTCCTCCATCAGTTCCAGGTTACCGCGTCTGGCTGCGTCGACGATGGCTACTTTTACCCCATCTTTGGTTACTGAAAGAAGATTATTATGTGTTGCTAAGTATTATATAGGTACCATACAGTCTATCTATCTATCTATCTATCTATCTATCTATCAATTCCAGGTTACCGCGTCTGGCTGCGTCGACGATGGCTACTTTTACCCCATCGTTGGTTACTGAAAGAAGATTATGTGTTTACTGGAAAAATATGTGTTCTGTATTATGGGTGATTAAGGATATATATAGGGCGTATGTTTGTTTATACGCGCGTCCATCTACCTGCGTCAGTCATGGCTACTTTAACTCCATCGTTGCTTACTGAAAGAATATTATTATGTGTTCTGTATTATGGGTACCTAAGGATATAAATAGGGTGTATGGATATTTATACGCGTGTGCATCAATTCGAAGTTACCGAGTCTGGCTGCGTCAACAATCATTGCTTACTGGAAGAAGAAGAAGAAGAAGATTATGTGTTGTGTATTATGGGTGGTTAAAAAGGATATACATAGGATACCGTACAGTATATTTTTATATGCGTGTGGTTAATTTTACTTATTGGGGTTCTATTTACTTTATTGTTTCATTCGTTGCAAATCAAAAATATTTAGACTATAGTGCAATATTTATTATGTTTTGATATTTTCTCATTCTTTTACATTAGTCCATTTTAATAGTATTTTTGTTGACTTTGCTTTGGTCACACGGAGCGGACTTGAATCAAAATACAAACCTATCTTTCTTAAAAATAATATAACAACAAACTCTACATCGTTAACCAAAGAGAGATCAATAAAGATAATATACTTAAAAATGGAGAGAGAGATAGTGAGAGAGTGAGAGTGAGAGTGAGAGTGAGAGTGAGAGTGAGAGTGAGAGTGAGAGTGAGAGTGAGAGTGAGAGTGAGAGAGAGAGAGAGAGAGAGAGAGAGAGAGAGAGAGAGAGAGAGAGAGAGAGAGAGAGAGAGAGAGAGAGAGAGACACAGAGAGAGAGAGACACAGAGAGACACAGAGAGACACAGAGAGAGAGAGAGAGAGAGAGAGAGAGAGAGAGAGAGAGAGAGAGAGAGAGAGAGAGAGAGAGAGAGACAGAGAGAAAGAGAAAGACAGAGAGAAAGAGAAAGACAGAGAGAGAGTGAGAGTGAGATTGAGATTGAGACAAAGAAAGAGACAGAGTGACACACAGACACACACGTACCATGTTCACTGCGTACATATCCCTTCTTATTATCCAGTATGGCCTGCCACCAAGTAGGGTCGGTGCGGTCAGTGATGAACAGCAAGTCTCCCTCCTCAAACGACAACTCACAATCCTGCAACAACAACAATAATATCAATAACATTAACAACATCAATAACATTAACAATATCAATAACATTAACAACAATATCAATAACATTAACATCAATAACAATAATAACAATAATAAAAATAACATCAACAACAATAACAATAACATCAACAATAACAATAACATCAATAACAACAATATTAATAACAATAACATTATCAACAATAACAATAACATCAACAACAATAACAATAACATCAACAATAACAATAACATCAATAACAATAATAATAATAATAATAATAACAATAATAACAATATTAATAACAATAACATCAACAATATCAATAACAATAACAACAACAATAACAACAACAACAACATATTAATCATTTACTTCACACAATTTTTCCATTTTTTTTTCTATTTTTTTTTTATCTGGTGAAAATGTATTTGCTCCCTTGTTTAATTTCTATATATATATTTTTCATTATTATATTTCAATCTTGGAAAAAAAATTATAGTCTATGGTGATGATGATAATTATTTCGTCTAAGTGAATTTGTGTCTATTTTTTTTTGCCAGGATAAGAAAAATAAAAAATAATAATAATAAACAAATAAATATGCAAATAAATAAATACTGTAAAATAAATGCATACACATTAAATAGATATATAAATTTAAAAATAAACTCACACACACAATAAATTAATTAATAAAATAAAATAAACGCACACACACAATAAAACAATAAAAAATAAACGCACACACACAAATAAATTAATAGAATAAAATACACGCACACAAATACAGTAAATGAATAGATCAAAATAAAATAAACGAATGCACACACATAAACCAATATAAACACACACACATAATAAATAAACACACACACACACAATAAATAAACACACACACACACACATTAAATAAACACACACACACACACAATAAATAAACACACAGACACACACACATCATCATCATCATCATCATATTCGGTTTAACGTCCATCTTACATGCTGGCATGCATTGGACGGTTTTTAGAAATAGCCTTCCAAGCTAACCTATCTCTGGCCAGCTCTTTACTAACTCCTCTTTCTCTCAAATCTAACCGTATCACTTCCCCCCATGCTTTCTTTGGCCTTCCTCTACCTACTGAACCTGCTACATCAATTACTCTACATCTACTAACCCAAGCATTCTCGTCCATTCTCTCAATGTGACCAAACCACTGTAGTCTCCTATTCTGAACACATCTCCCAATACTGTCCAGATTTAATCTTCCCCTGAGTTCTTCTGATCTAAGTCTGTTTTTAAGGCTTACATTACACATCCATCGTATCATTCTCATATCATTTCTCTCCATGCAACACATATCCTCGACCCTTATGGGCCAAGTCTCACTTCCATACATCATCACACTGCGCACACATGCCTGGTAAACACACACACACACACAATAAATAAACACACACACACACATTAAACACACACACACACACACACACACATTACTGTAAAAATACTGTACTAACCCTCTGAGCTTTGTACTGACAGATGGCTTCAAAAGACTGCACCTGCCCTGTAAAAAATAAAATATAAAAATAAAATTAATTGACTCTCTAATGTAGTAAAAAAAATTAGAGGTAGATAAATGAGTCTTTCAAATATTGCCATTAAACATTATCTATCTATATGAAAGCCCTGTAATACAAAAAAAAAAAAAAAAAAAAAAAAAAAAAAAAGTAATAATAATAATAATAATAATAATAATAATAATAATAATAATAATAATAAGGTTGATAAATCTGGAGCAACTGATTCCTCCAAACTATTCCAAGCAACAGGACCCTATTATTTTTTGTTAATCTGGCCTTGTTTCCTGGCATACTTTGGAGGAATCAAGGCACTCCAAAAAAAAAAAAAAAAAAAAAAATAATAATAATAATAATAAAAAATAATAATAACAATAATAATAATAATAATAATAATAATAATATGACTTCCTTAATATGAACAAAATATAATTGTGTTTGTTCTGTTGCTTGGAATAACAAAATTTTCAATAAATATAATTATATATACCGGTAAAAATAAAAATAAATATAATAAAAAAATAATGTTCCCGAGTTAATAAATAAAATGTTTTGGCTGTGGATTAAAGTATAGTTATTAGTGATATATTATTATTATTATTATCATACATTACGTTATCATACATTTCATACATAACCTTATCATACATTTCATACATTACCTTATCATACATTTCATACATTACCTTATCATACATTTCATACATTACCTTATCATACATTTCATACAATCATTACCTTATCATACATTTCATACATTTCATACATAACCTTATCATACATTTCATACATTAACCTTATCATACATTGCATACATTAACCTTATCATACATTTTATACATTACCTTATCATACATTTCATACAATCATTACCTTATCATACATTACTTACCTTTCCTGACGGGTGGGGGAGGGGGAGCGACGCGGGTTGGGACGGACATCTCGACGGAGCTGAAGGTACACACGATCAAAGCTTGCCTGGGGTACACACGGGTCCGTACACACACACACGCACACACCTCCACGCGCTAGTCTTCACAGTTCTCACCTCAAAAATCACTGAAGGTTCTGTGGTAAAGGTCAGGTTAAGGTCAGACTAACTATTAAAATATAATTATAAATATTAACTACCGATATATATATATAATGTGTTATTTATTTATTTTTTATTATTAGGTCCCGGTAGATTGCTAAGGTTAGGTCCCAGTAGATTGCTAAGGTTAGGTCCCTGTAGGTTGTCCAGGTTAGGTTCCAGTAGTTTGTCCATGTTAGGTCCCGGTGGTTTGCTAAGGTTAGGTCCCAGTAGATTGCTAAGGTTAGGTCCCAGTAGATTGCTAAGGTTAGGTCCCGGTAGATTGCTAAGGTTAGGTCCCGGTAGATTGCTAAGGTTAGGTCCCGGTAGTTTGTCCAGGTTAGGTTCCGGTAGTTTGTCCAGGTTAGGTTCCGGTAGTTTGTCCAGGTTAGGTTCCGGTAGATTGCTAAGGTTTGGTCCCAGTAGTTTGTCCAGGTTAGGTCCCAGTAGATTGCTAAGGTTTGGTCCCAGTAGTTTGTCCAGGTTAGGTCCCGGTAGATTGCTAAGGTTAGGTCCCGGTAGATTGCTAAGGTTAGGTCCCGGTAGTTTGTCCAGGTTAGGTCCCGGTAGATTGCTAAGGTTAGGTCCCAGTAGATTGCTAAGGTTTGGTCCCAGTAGTTTGTCCAGGTTAGGTCCCGGTAGATTGCTAAGGTTAGGTCCCGGTAGTTTGTCCAAGTTAGGTCCCAGTAGATTGCTAAGGTTAGGTCCCGGTAGATTGCTAAGGTTAGGTCCCGGTAGTTTGACCAGGTTAGGTCCCGGTAGATTGCTAAGGTTAGGTCCCGGTAGTTTGTCCAGGTTAGGTCCCAGTAGATTGCTAAGGTTAGGTCCCGGTAGTTCGTCCAGGTTAGGTCCCAGTAGATTGCTAAGGTTAGGTCCCGGTAGTTTGTCCAGGTTAGGTCCCGGTAGATTGCTAAGGTTATTTTTTTTTTTTTTTTTTTTTTTTTTTTTTTTTTTTTAATATTTGCACAATAAATGGATGTTAAAATACAACGAATCAGATGAAAAACTCTAGGAAAATTATGGTTTGTCTGAAAATCTTGCACGTGTAACTCGAAAAATTTACCAAAAATTCGATAAAATATATATACATAGAAAAAAGTTTTAAAAATTTACATACCTATGAAAAAATATGATAAAATTTACATACCTATGAAAAAATACGATAAAATTTACATACCTAGGAAAAAATACGATAAAGTTTAAATACCTAGGAAAAAATACGATAACATTTAAATACCTAGGAAAAAATATGATAAAATTTACATATCTAGGAAAAAATACGATAAAATTTAACGTTACATAAATAGATAAAAATACGGTATTATTACAGAAGTAGTGTGTTCTTGGCTACGGCCTCGCAGTGTTACCACATCTGGCTAGGTCCCCGGAACTTGCCCTGGTCACTTTATGATAGTTTACACCGGTTATATCCCGGTAGTTTGTCCAGGTTAGGTCCCGGTAGTTTGTCCAGGTTAGGTTAGGTTAGGTTAGGTTAGGTTAGGTTAGGTTAGGTTAGGTTAGGTTAGGTTAGGTTAGGTTAGGTTAGGTCAGGTCAGGTCAGGTTAGGTTAGATTAGGTTAGGTCAGATCAGGTTAGGTTAGATTAGGTTAGGTCAGGTCAGGTCAGGTCAGGTCAGGTCAGGTTAGGTCAGGTCAGGTCAGGTTAGGTTAGGTTAGGTTAGATTAGGTTAGGTTAGGTTAGGTCAGATTAGGTTAGGTTAGGTCAGGTCAGATTATGTCCAAAATAGTGGGTAATTATACTAAAATATACAATATAGTGAATGAACTACTTCTACACTAATACCAATAATACAATAAAATATACATACCTAAGAAAAAAAAATGGTATTTATTGAAAGAATTACCGTTTTGTAGCAGTGTTGCCAGATCCGGCTAGGTCCCAGTATTTTGCCCCGGTCATTTCCTGTACTCTACTATGGGTATTTCCTGGTAGTTTGCCCAGGTTAGGTCCCGGTATTCTGATGCGGTCTAGGTTAGGTTAGGTCAGGTCAGGTCAGGCTAATTTCAAAATGCCCCATTTGAATATGACCTATCTTGGAAATGGGGCATTTGTGGAGGAAATGCCATAGAAGAAAATAGTCTTAGAATGGTCTAAATAAGTGGGTAATGAAGGTAGAAAAACCGTACGCAATAACGGTAATTCATTCAATATTTACCGAAAAAAAAAACATATACAAACACAGAAAAAAATATACGATAAAATTTACATACCAAGGAAAACCAGAAAAAATACGATAAAATAAACAAACCACTTCTCTGTGTTTATGTGTGTATGTATGTGTGTATGTATGATTGTATTTACGTGTAAGTTATATGTATGTATGTGTGTATTTGTGTGTATGTATGTATGTATTTACGTGTATGTATGTATGTATTTAAATGTGTATGTATGTATGTATGACTGTATTTAAGTGTGTATGTATGTATTTATGTGTATGTATGACTGTATTTAAGTGTGTATGTATGTATGTATGTGTATGACTGTATTTATGTGTATGTATGACTGTATTTAAGTGTGTATGTATGTATGTATGACTGTATGTATGTATTTATGTGTATGTATATATTTACGTGTATGTATGTATATATGTATGACTGTATGTACGTATTTAAGTGTATGTATGACTGTATTTACCTGTGTATGTATGTATATATGTATTTTCTAGGTAAATATGTATAAAAAATGAATAAATAAATACAGGAAATAATTACAATGGGAAGTCCAAGTTGTTGTTGTCGTTGTTGTTGTTTGTTTATTTTTTGTTTCATTTTTGTAACGGGGTCTCAAAACGATATTATTGTGTGTTTTATTAGGGTCCATTATACAGCTGTAGTGTATTATGTATGACTGTATTTATGTGTATATGTATGTATTTATGTGTGTGTGTATGTGTTTATGTGTGTGTGTATGACTGTATTTACGTGTGTATGTATGTATTTATGTGTGTGTGTATGACTGTATTTATGTGTATGCATGACTGTATTTATGTGTATGCATGACTGTATTTATGTGTGTATGACTGTATTTATGTGTATGTATGACTGTATTTACGTGTGTATGTATGTATGTATGTATGTGTTTTGTAGGTAAATAGGTATGTATGTATTTTGTAGGTAAATATGTATCCAAAAATGGGTAATAAATGGGCAAATAATAAGAGAGTGACTAATAAATATACACCAACAATATAAATAACAAAAAAAATAATATACTTTAGACACGTAGAGTATTTAATTAACCTCTATTTTTTTTTATCTTGTCGGTGGTATTACTAAATATGGGAAATTTCCTTAGATATAAAGAATTATAGATACCAATGGGGAAATTATAGAAAAATTGTTCAAAAGTAAATGGGGAAATTTCTACCAGAGGAAATATCAAGAAAATGATAAATATATATACTATTATCTTTAATTAAGAGTATAAACACAGGGAATTATTGAGGTAAAATAGGAAAATTGATGGTAAATATAAGACTATCTTCAAGAACAAACTGGGAATTATTGAGGTAAAATGGAAAATTATGGTAAAAATATACGACTATCTTCAAAAATAAACAGGGAATTATTGAAGAAAAAAGGAAAATTGAGTTAAAATACATGACTATCTTCAAGAATATAAATAAACAGGGATATTATTGAGGGTAAAAAGAGAAATTGATAGTAAATAACAACTAATTAAATATACGACTATCTTCAGCCTGCTGGAGTATAAACAAACAGGGAATTATTGAGGTAAAAATGGGGAAATTCTGAGGTGGAGAAATTTCCCTGGCTGGTTGGCAACACTGCTTCTTGACCTATACACGTGGTTAAAGTCCAATAATAAAAAAATAAAAAAATAAATAAAAAATAAAAATACACACATACACACAGAAGGAAAATAGAAGGAAAATAGAAGGAAAATTAGAGGGAAAATTATAAGGAAAATAGAAGGAAAATAGAAGGAAAATTAGAAGGAAAATAGAAGGAAAATTAGAAGGAAAATAGATGGAAAATTAGAAGAAAAATAGAAGGAAAATTAAAAGGAAAATAGAAGGAAAATATAAGGAAAATTAGAAGGAAAATTAGAAGGAAAATAGAAGGAAATTAGAAGGAAAATTAAAAGGAAAACTAGGAGGAAAATAGAAGGAAAATAGTGATAATAGGAAAAAAAAACATGTTATGGAAGAATTAAGGTGAGTTGAATTATTATTATTATTTTTTTTTTTTGTATTATTATTATTATTATTATTTTTTTTTTTTTTTTTTTTTTTTTTTTTTTTTTTACACTTCTTCGAGATATTTAATTTTTCTGGAAACTGTGATAAATATATATACGTTTTTATGGTGAAATTTCCATAAGTTTGATTATATGTCTTACCGTTTTGTGCAACTCGATCGGTCCCGGTAGTCTGTTAAGGTTAGGTCCCGGTAGTCTGTTATGGTTAGGTCAGGTTAGGTCAGGTCAGGTCTGCCTAATTCTAAAACAAACTAATACTATTTGTGGTTATGTTAGGTTAGGTTATGTTAGGTTAGGTCAGGTTAGGTTAGGTTAGGTTAGGTTAGGTTAGGTTAGGTTAGGTCAGGTCTGTTATGGTTAGGTCCCGGTAGTCTGTTATGGTTAGGTCCCGGTTTATAGTCTGTTATGGTTAGGTCCCAGTAGTCTGTTAAGGTTAGGTCCCGGTTTATAGTCTGTTATGGTTAGGTCAGGTTAGGTTAGGTTAGGTTTGGTCAGGTCTGCCTAATTCTAAAACAAACTAATACTATTTGTGGTTAGCTTACTGTAGGTTAGGTTAGGTCAGGTCAGGTTAGGTTAGGTCAGGTCAGGTTAGGTTAGGTCAGGTTAGGTTAGGTCAGGTTTGGTCGTTAGGTTAGGTTTGGTTAGGTTAGGTTAGGTCAGGTTAGGTTAGGTTTGGTCAGGTCTGCCTAATTCTAAAACAAACTAATACTATTTGTGGTTAGGTTAGGTTAGGTTAGATCAGGTTAGGTTAGGTTAGATTAGGTCAGGTTAGGTTAGATTAGGTCAGGTTAGGTCAGGTCAGGTTAGGTTAGGTTAGGTCAGGTTAGGTTAGGTTAGGTCAGGTTAGGTTAAGTTTGGTTAGGTTAGGTCAGGTTAGGTTAGGTTAGGTTAGGTCAGGTTAGGTTAGGTTAGGTCAGGTTAGGTTAGGTTAGGGTAAGTTAGGTTAGGTTAGGTCAGGTTAGGTCAGGTCAGGTTAGGTCAGGTCTGCCTAATTCTAAAACAAACTAATACTATTTCTGCTCGCCAAAAATTAAAAGCTGAGTGATAGGGTTTTTATATATGTATGTATATATGTATGTATGGCGAAAAGGGGATATTTCCACAATAAATGAATGTTAAAATACAACGAATCACATGAAAAACTATAGGAAAATCTATGTTTTGTCTGAAAATTTGACACATGTGGAACTCTGAAACTTTACCGAATTTACTTCATATTATTATTATTATTATTATTATTATTGTCATTATTCGTGTGCTGTTTATCTTATAGTACATTTTCAGTCATTGGGAGGATAATTATATATTGGAAATTTGGGTAAGATTTTTTTTTTCATTTTTTTTTCATTTTTTTCATTTTTTTTTTTTTTTGCTGGGATAATAAGAAAACTACTGGGGTTAGTTTCATTAGACAATAATATTATTTTTTTTATTTATTCATTTCTCATGGTCTATATACAAAGTTTACACACATTTACTTACTTAATTACATGGCATTACATATTGTTATTATTACCTTAATTACTAACTCAGTACAGTATATTACAACAAATTAATTCACTACAATGTACAACAAATTAACTCGGTACAATGCATAACAAATTATTATCATTAAAATTCAATACTAGTTATTTTATGATAATTTCAGTAAAATACAAAACAATTTATTATCTATCAAAAGCCCATACTAGTTTTTTTTATGATTATTTCAGTAAAATACAAAACAATTTATTATCATTAAAAGCCTATACAGTATTTGTTTTTTTGTTTTTTTATAATGATTTCAATGCCGTAAAAAGCAAATTATCATCAAAAGTCAATCAATACTCGTTATTTTATGATAATTTCAGTGCAATACATAAAAATTATCATATCCAAAATCTTACACTCGTTTCCTTATGATAATTTAAGTACAATACAAAACAAATTATTATCATTTTCTTATGATAATTTCAATACAATACAAAACAAATTATTATAACCCAAAGCCCATACATACAGTATTTATTTTCTTATGATAATTTCAATACAATACTTACAGGTAACAAATTATTATCACCAAAAGCACATACAGTATTTATTTTCTTATGATAATTTCAGTAGAGTATATAACAAATTATTATAACCAAAAGTCAATCAATACTCGTTACTTTCTTAAGATAATTTCAATACAATACAAAACAAATTATTATAACCAAAAGTCAATCAATACTCGTTATTTTCTTATGATAATTTCAATACAATACAAAACAAATTATTATAACCAAAAGTCAATCAATACTCGTTATTTTATGATCATTTCAGCGCAATACATAACAAATTATTATAACCAAAAGCACATACAGTATTTATTTCCTTATGATAATTTCAGTAGAATACATAACAAATCATTATCAACAACAGCACATACAGTATTTATTTTCTTATGATAATTTCAATACAATACAAAACAAATTATTATAACAAAAAGTCAATACAGTATTTATTTCCTTATGATAATTTCAGTAGAATACATAAATTATTATCATCAAAAGTCCATACAATATTTATTTTCTTATGATAATTTCAATGCAGTAAACAGCAAATTATTATAATTAAAAGTCAGTTCTCGTTTGTCTTATAATAACTTCAGGACAATACACATAAAAATTATTATATCCAAAATCTTACACTCGTTTCCTTATGATAATTTCAATACAATACAAATCAAATTATTATTATCAAAAGTCTATACTCGTTATTTTCTTATAATTTCAATGCAATACAAAACAAATTATTATAACCAAAAGCCCATACAGTATTTATTTCCTTATGATAATTTCAGTAGAATACATAAATTATTATCATCGAAAGTCAATCAATACTCGTTATTTTCTTATGATAATTTCAGTAAAATACAAAACAAATTATTATAACCAAAAGCACATACAGTATTTATTTCCTTATGATAATTTCAATACAATATACTTACAGGTAACAAATTATTATAACCAAAAGTCAATCAATACTCGTTATTTTCTTATGATAATTACAGTGCATTACATAACAAATTATTATAACCAAAAGTAAATCAATACTCGTTATTTTCTTATGATAATTTCAATACAATATATAACAAATTATTATCATCAAAAGTCAATCAATACTCGTTTCCTTATGATAATTTCAATGCACTAAACAGCAAATTATTATCATTAAAAGTCAATCAATACTCGTTATTTTTTTATGATAATTACAGTAAATTACATAACAAATTATTTTCAACAACATCCTGCTCTGTACCGTACTGTGATATTTTTGTTCTTTGTTATTGTTATATACCGAGAAAATATGACGTTGTTCTTACCTATTTGTTCTTACCAATTTGTTCTTACCAATTTGTTCTTACCAATTTGTTCTTACCAATTTGTTCTTACCAATTTGTTCTTACCTATTTGTTCTTACCAATTTGTTCTTACCAATTTGTTCTTACCAATTTGTTCTAACCAATTTGTTCTTACCAATTTGTTCTTACCTATTTGTTCTTACGAATTTGTTCTACCAATTTGTTTTTACCAATTTCTATCATTACAGGATTGAGTCAAGCTCGTAATGTCACGTATATTAATTAAAACACAATTATCATATTTTTCTTTAAAGTGTGTGTGTGTGTTTGTGTGTGTGTGTGTGTGTGTTTTTTTTTTTTTTTTTTGTACCAGATCCACTTTTTTCTCTCTTTACCTGTCGAAAATATACCATACCAGCTCAGTTATTATTATTTTTTTTTTTTTTTTTTTTTTTATGGTAAATGTTGTTATGAATTTAGAGACAAATTAGGCTACACAAAAAATAAACTGTACAGACTGCACCATAAATTAAGCTTTATTTTATTTATTTGATATTTTTATTTATTTATTTATTTTTTTTTATATATAATGCAATCCAAGACAATTTAGTACACCGTTGAAAATGTAACACATGTACAGTCGGCAAAAAAAGTTTCGTTACCACCCCTACGTTAATTTTAACATGGATAAGTGCGGCAGGGTTGGTACTCCGCCGTCTGAGCAGCTGTACCTCGTGGGCCGCGGCAATGACAACTTAGCACAAGGCATTCCCTTTCTTTTTATATCAAAAGTTTAACTGATTTTAAATTAAATTTTGAGTGTTCAAGAACTATTACTATTTAACTATTCATCATTAAACATAAAGAAATACATTTGAGTATTTTAGAACAAGAATAACCTTGAAATACCCAGAATAAGTAGCACTGGGTAAAAGTACGTCATTCCTACTTGCCTGTCCATTAGACACTGAGGGGTCCGGGAGGGTGACGGAGGTATATATGACACTCGCGGCCATGGAGGTAGTATAGGTGGAGGCGCCAGTAGGACCTGATTTGTGAAGCCACCAATCTGTCATTTCCGGCACCTTCAAGATGGCGAATTCCTTTATATGTCAGGTCAGAAGTCCACTTTTACTGAAACATATCTTGGTGTCCGCCATATTGAAGGCGCCGAAAATAACAGTTCGGCGGCTTCACTTTACCCCCTGGATTAGTGAGCCATGGCCACTCCACCTATACTACCTCCATGCTCGCGCCACACCTGACTCACCAGTCAGGCCTACCAATATTACATCACACTGTTAAAAGGATGGTAACGAAACTTTTTCTGCCGACTGTACACTCGCCATCCAAAATATGTATCCATATTTTGCTTCGAATATCCTTATGGAGTATTAAGTGAGCTGAAGAAAACACACACACACACACACACACACCTATACACACACACACACACTCCAATTTTCATACACGATCACAGGGTCTGGGGGGGGACTGGGGGGGTGCAGGAATAGGGGGACAGGCTTGGGGTGGGTAGAAAGCCTGTCCCCTATTCCTGCACACCTCTAACCCCCCCCCCCACCAAGTCTGTACCCCTACTCCCGCACCCCCCAAAACCCCCCCAAGCCTGTCCCCCTACTCCCGAACCCCCCAAAACCCCCCCAAGTCTGTCCCCCTACTCCCGCACCCCCCAAAACCCCTCCAACCCCCCCCAAGCCTCTCCCCCTATTCCTGCACCCCCCTAACCCCCCCAAGCCTGTCCCCCTATTCCCGCACTCCCCTAACCCCCCCAAGCCTGTCCCCCTATTCCCACACCCCCCTAACCCCCCCAAGCCTGTCCCCCTATTCCCGCACCCCCTTAACCACTAGGCCGCGGGCAGTATATACCAAGGCATCTCTCCTCTCCCCCGGGCCTTTCTTTACACTCACATTCACTATGTAAACAACACATTTGACGACTAATCAGTGTTGCCAGGTGTTCTTGACGAATTTTCCCCAACTTCAACATCAGAATTTCCCTTTTTACCTCAAATATTCCCTGTTTACTCATGAAGATAGTCGCACATTTATTACATACAATCTTCTTTAGAAATTTCCCCATTTACTCTTGAACAATCTAATACCTTGTCAAACACTCACGCTACATAAATAAAAAATGATACAGGTTATTGAAGTACATACAAACCTTTGGCTGTCTATTGATGTACAGTCACGGTCAATAATTATCATCCACATATGGGTATCTCAAACAATTTACTGTCTAATGTTTTCACGTTCACATATGATGTTATTGTTTTAAGCAGTGTGTAGCTGCTTGTATTAAATTAAAAGATGGTAGTTAACGTGTGTGTGTGTGTGTGTGTGTGTGTTATTTTTTTAAGTAGTGTGTAGCTGCTTGTATTAAATTGAAAGATGGTAGTTAACGTGTGTGTGTGTGTGTTATTGTTTTAAGTAGTGTGTGGCTGCTTGTATTAAATTAAAAGATGGTAGTTAACATATTTATTGGAAAGTTTATCATCTAAGGAACAGAGGGAAGCTATCAAAATCATACGTGAGTTACCCCTATATGGATGATTATATATGACCACGACTGTACATGTGAACACTAAATGTATATCTGTAGGATGGGTAGCCAACTCACAATTCACTTTTACACTCTATTTACATATCTAAGTACATTTTCACACACTAATTCCTTTACAAAAAAACATGTCAGCATCACATTTTTCAACACAACAATATGAAATAAATGTAATGTCTGTCAGTTTTACATACAGTTGGACACATGAATGGGTGGTACAGCCCAGGTGAAAGATACTTGTCCCATTTGAGTAACCAGTGTCTATTATCAGGTAGTTGCTTTTTATTACTATCCTCAATACTGACTTCTGCCCCTCCTAATTACCAACCTAACCCAACCCAACCCACCTAACCTAACCTAACCTAACCAGTGTCTCTTATCAGGTACTTGCTTTTTATTACCATCCTCAATACTGACTTCTGCCCCTCCTATTTACCAACCTAACCTAACCAGTGTCTATTATCAGGTACTTGCTTTTTATTACCATCCTCAATACTGACTTCTGCCCCTCCTATTTACCAACCTAACCTGACCTAACCCAACCCAACCCACCTAACCTATCCTAACCAGTGTCTATTATCAGGTACTTGCTTTTTATTACCATCCTCAATACTGACTTCTGCCCCTCCTATTTACCAACCTAACCTGACCTAACCCAACCCAACCCAACCCACCTAACCTAACCTAACCAGTGTCTATTATCAGGTACTTGCTTTTTATTACCATCCTCAATACTGACTTCTGCCCCTGATGTCTCCTATTTGGCACTAATAAGGAACTTGATATTGGCAGAAATGGACCATCTTTCACTTGGGCTGTACCACCCATTCATGTCTCCAACTGTACATTATAATTATTTACTATGGTAATTACAGGAAAAGAGGAGCGATGAAAATATATCCTTCCACCCTCACTGTTCAAGTCAGACCAACTGGGGGTAAGTAAGACCAACTGGGGGGTAGCACTGGTATTATAGCTGGGGGTGGGGGCTAGAAGGGGGGGGGGAGTCCTACAAGCCCCCCACAAACAATCAGTGTTGCCAACCAAGACGATCAGATCATTTTTATGGGGCGCGGAATAAAAAAAAAACTACTTTGATGAGAATTTGTTGTTGATTTAAGGGTTCAGGGGAGATAATTATCTTTTTGGTGAATTTGAGCGTTTTGTTCACTTCACTGTTACCTGTGTTCATTCTAAGATGTTCACTCTTACCTGTGTTCATTCTAAGGTGTTCACTCTTACCTGTGTTCATTCTAAGATGTTCACTGTGTTCATTCTAAGGTGTTCACTGTTACCTCTGTTTACTCTAAGGTGTTCACTGATACTTGTGTTCATTCTAAGGTGTTCACTCCAACCTCTGTTCACTCTAAGGTGTTCACTGATATTTGTGTTCATTCTAAGATGTTCACTCCAACCTCTGTTCACTCTAAGGTGTTCACTGTTACTTGTATTTACTGTTATTTGTGTTCACTCCAAAACGTTCACACTGTTATCTCTGTTCACTTGGCTGTTCACATTCTTGGTACCAAAATTCACTCCTTCCAAAAGTTCACTACCAATTTTGTGAAGTTGAGAAAATTGACTACCACTATTACCAACATTACCACCATTACCAACACTACCCCTACTACCATTACCAACATTACCCCTACCACCCCTACCAACATTTCCACCACTACCACCATCCCTACCAACATTACCCCTACCACCACTACCCCTACCACCATTACCCCTACCACCACCATGTACGACCAACATTTCCACCACCACCACTACCAACATTACCACCACCCCTACCAACATTACCACCACCACCCCTACCAACATTACCACCATTACAACCACTACCAACATTACCACCACCACCCCTACCACCATTACCAACATTACCACCACTACCAACATTACCACCACTACCAACATTACCCCTACCACCACCATGCACGACCAACATTTCCACCACCACCACCTCCCCTACCAACATTACCACTACCACCACCAACATTACCACCACCACCATTACCACCACTACCACCACCATGCACGACCAACATTACCACCACCACCACCCCTACCAACATTAGCACTACCACTCCTAACCTCACCACCCCCACCACTACCAACATTACCACCACCACCACCACCACTCCTAACCTCACCA
>JAWQEG010003331.1:15000-64805 GCA_033782935.1 Petrolisthes cinctipes | reverse complement strand
CTAAGCCTGTCCCCCTACTCCCACACGCCCCCGAAACCCAACCCCCCCAAGCCTGTCCCCTACTCCAGCACCCCCCTAACCCCCCCCCCCCAGCCTGTCCCCCTATTCCCGCACCCCCTTAATTAAGAGGTTCTTGGTTAGGAGGAATTAGTAACCCCCCATTTTATCCTTAACAGTGCCAAAGTCGACAGTGCCAAAGTCGACAGTGCCATAACAGTGCCAAACTCGACTCTATACCATAATGTAAATAATAATAATAATAATAATAATAATAATAATAATAATAATAATAAAAAAAAATAGACTTTGTATTATGGGTCGTATGCAAGAATATCCATAGTGTTTACGATGGCTTGGTGTAGGTACGATGACTTCATATGCATGCACACTACTAACTAACTACAGAACATCGTATCATCGTACCATAATACAAAAATAATTGACTTTGTACTATGGGTTGTATGCAAGAATATCCATAGTGTTTACGATGGTCCAACACCACGGATATCCTTGCATAACAACCCCATCGCATCATACCAGGCAGAAGAAGAAGTAGGAAGGTAAACACGATGGTCAGCAAACTCCGTAGTGAAGATCTCCGTAGTGAAGATCTCCGTAGTGAAGATCTCATGTTGGTGGTGAATCGTGGAGTGTCTGGAGAAGGAATGACAGCAAATAGGATACGAGGCAGGAGTAGTAGATGTATGTGTGTGTGTGTGTGTGTGTGTGTATGTGTGTGGCGCAGGTCAAGTAGGGACTTTGTGTGTGTATGTGTGTGTATGTGTGTGTGTGTGTGTCTGTGTGTGTGTGTGTGGCGCAGGTCAAGAAGGGACTTTGTGTGTGTGTGTGTGTTTGTGATGTGTGTGTTTTGTTATGGGTGGCGCAGGTCAAGGTGTGTGTGTGTGTGTGTGTGTGTGTGTGAGTGCGATCTACCAATGCACCTCTACTCTCTCCTTCTCTCCATTCAACCCACACACACTCCCTCCTTTCCTTCCTTTCAAATCCTTCTCCCTTCCTCCCCCACTCCCTCCTTTCCTTCCTTTCGAATCCTTCTCCTTCCCTCCCTCACTCCCTCCTTTCCTTCCTTTCAACTCTTCTCCTTCCCTCCCTCACTCCCTCCTTTCCTTCCTTTCAACTCTTCTCCTTCCCTCCCTCACTCCCTCCTTTCCTTCCTTTCAAATCCTTCTCCCTTCCTCACTCACTCCCTCCTTTCCTTCCTATCAATCCTTCTTCCTTCCTCACTCCCTCCTTTCCTTCCTTTCAAATCCTTCTCCTTCCCTCCCTCACTCCCTCCTTTCCTTCCTTTCAAATCCTTCTCCCTTCCTCATTCCCTTCCTCCTTTCCTTCCTTTCAACTCTTCTCCTTCCCTCCCTCACTCCCTCCTTTCCTTCCTTTCAACTCCTTCTCCCTTCCTCCCTCACTCCCTCCTTTCCTTCCTTTCAAATCCTTCTCCCTTCCTCATTCCCTCCTTTCCTTCCTTTCAAATCCTTCTCCTTCCTCTTCCACTCCTTCCTTTCCTTCCTATCAATCCTTTTCCTTCACTCACTCCCTCCTTTCCTTCCTATCAATCCTTTTCTCCCTCCTTCATTTCCTTCCCAAACTTTAATTACCAACAAAATATAATATATCAACTTTTGGCTTAATTCGTCTTGTATTGCATAAAATTTACCGAAAAAGACAAAACGAAAAATGACTTAGGTAAAAACATAAAAGTAATAAATAAAAAAATAAATAAAAAATAAAAAATAATGCAGTATTTATAAATATTTAAATAATATTATGCTTTGTTTTGTTGGTTGTGCAATTGATGGTGACTGACTGACTGACTAACTAACTAACTGACTGACTGACTGACTGACTGACTGACTAACTGATTGCATGGGAAAGTTTATCTGCTTGTTGATGTTGATGTTGTTGTTGTTGTTGATAATGCCACACCTGAGACTTCACATGCATTCTGAATACAACGCCAATCACACTTGAAGTTTAGTGGCCGTTGTTGTTGTTGTTGTTTGTTGTTGTTGTTGTTGTTGTTGTTGTTGTTCATTTCTTTCTTTCATTCATTATATATTTGTATGCTATTATGTTTATTATTATTATTATTATTATTATTATTATTATTATTATTATTATTATTATTATTATTACATTATATATTGTTATTATTATTATTGTTATTATTATTATTATTATTATTATTGTTATCATTATTATTAATATTATTATTATTATTATTATTATTATTACATTATATATTGTTATTATTATTATTATTATTATTACATTATATATTGTTATTATTATTGTAATTATTATTATTATTATTATTATCACTATTATTGTTATTATTATTATTATTATTATTATTATTATTATTATTATTATCACTATTATTATTATTGTAATTATTATTATTGTTATTATTATTATTGTTATTATCATTATTATTATTAATATTATTATTATTATTATTATTATTATTATTATCACTATTATTATTATTATTATTATTATTATTATTATTAATCTTCTAATTATAATACCACACCTGAGACTTCACATGCATTCTGAATACAACGTCAATCACACTTTTATGGGGATAATTTTTCACTTTTGTTACATTGGAGTGCCTTGATTCCTCCAAAGTATGCCAGGAAACAACAGAACCACATGGAAAATATAATAATGGTGTCTTGTTGTTGTTGCTTGGAATAGTTGGGAGGATTTAGTTGCTCCAGATTTACCAACACCAAAATTTCCCCCTCAAGAAAACGTGAGACAACAGATGGGAAATTAGATAAGGAACAAGAACCATATTGATAAAGAATACCCCCTCCCCCCCCAAAGCCTGTCCCCCTACTCCCGCACCCCCCAAAACCCCCCTCACACCCCTAAAACCCCCCAAGCCTGTCCCCCTACTCCCGCACCCCCTTAAACCCCTCGCACACCCCTAAAACCCCCCAAGCCTGTCCCCCTATTCCCGCACCCCCCTTAAACCCCCCGCACACCCCTAAAACCCCCCAAGCCTGTCCCCCTACTCCTGCACCCCCCTGAAACCCCCCGCACACCCCCTAAAACCCCCAAGCCTTGTCCCCTACTCCCGCACCCCCTTTAAAACCCCCCAAGCCTGTCCCCCCCCCCCCTGGTAATTCGATTTTGGTACATTGGAGTGCCTTGATTCCTCCAAAATATGCCAGGAAACAACAGGACCAGAAGTGCAAAAATAATGGTGTTCTGTTGTTGCTTGGAATAGTTTGGAGGATTCAATTACTCCAGATTTACCAATACAAAACTTCCCCCTTAAGGACCCTATGACTGCATGTGTATTATTGGTGTTGGAGACTTCTGATTCCTCCTGACTATGACACGAAACAAGCTCCTTCCATATAATATTATAGTAGATGGTGTTTCGTGACTATATTTGAAGGACTCATTTAACTCCAGTTTTCTGACTACACCACCACGAGTCCCTTCAAGCATGAGAATCTGCAGGTGGGAATTTAGATAAGAGTAATATTAACCAAGCAATCGTCATGTTTATTTATGTTGACAAAGAAGACAGTATTTCATGTTTACCTAACCTAACCTAACCTAACCTGACCTAACCTGACCTATCCTAACCTATCCTAACTTAACTTGACCTAACCTAACCTAACCTAACCTAACCTAACTTAACCTAACCTAACTTAACCTAACCTAACCTAACTTAACCTAACCTAACTTAACCTAACTTAACCAATAAATACAGTCACGAGCACTAATAAGTATACAGGTGTGCTTGGAATACTTACCTAGAGACAGTAAATAAAAAAAATACAATAACATCTCCATTGGAATTACTTCGTTGGTGAATTGGTGGACTGTTCAAAACTTCAACCAAAGCTGTTTACAACTTATTAGTACTGGTGACTGTACAATGGAGATGTTATTGTGCATATATTTACTGTCTCTAGGTATTCCAAGCACACCTGTATACTTATTAGTGCTCGTGACTATACAATGGAGATGTTATTGTGCATATATTTACTGTCTCTAGGTATTCCAAGCACACCTGTATACTTTTTAGTGCTCGTGACTGTACCTGCTTTTACGAGAAGGGAATCTGTTTTTGTTTACATTGTTTCGAGAGCTACGTAAACTGCAACTCACAAACAAACAAACAACCAAACAAACAAACCACCTCCTGAGAGAGATAAAAATAATAATAATATGTCTCATCTACGTATCAGCTGGTATCTTTAGACTCCTCCTACTTCACTTTCTCCCTCCTCATTTCTCCTTCCTCCCTCCCTCTCCCTTCCTTGCCTCACCCTCTTCTGTCTCCTCCTCTTCCTCCCTCTGTCTCCTCCTCACCTCCTTCCCTCCTCTCCCTCCCTTCTCTCTCTTCCTCCTTCCCCACTCTCCCCCCCTCCTTCCCTCCTCTCCCTCCCTTCTCTCTCTTCCTCCTTCCCCACTCTCCCTCCTTCCCTCCCTCTTTTTTTTTTCTCCTTTCCCCCTCTTCCTTCCTTCTCTTTCTTCCTCTTCTCCCTCCCCTCTCTCTCTTCCTCCTTCCCCACTCTCCCTCCTTCCCTCCCTCCTTTTTTTTCTCCTTTCCCCCTCTTCCTCCCTTCCTCCTCTCTCTTCCTCCTTCCCCACTCTCCCTCCTTCCCTCCCTCCTTTTTTTTCTCCTTTCCCACTCTCCCTCCTTTTTTTTCCTCCTCTCTCCCTCCTTTCCTCACCATCTTTCTCCTTTCCCCCCTCTCTCCTCCCTCCTCCTGACCTCACCTCACCTCATCTATTATATAATCGTGTTGTTGGTTGAATTCAGAGATCCCATACTACACACACACACACGCATAGACACTCACCCTCACACACACACACACATAGAGACAATCAAGCCTTCAGTCCCCCAAGATGAAAAACCTGGCCTTGTTTTTGGTGGCTGGTTTGGCTATACTGCAGGAAGGTGAGACTTATAAACTTTACCATACTCGTTCGGCACCCAAGCAAAAGTTATCTTGAATATAATAATAATAATAATAATAATAATAATAATAATAATAATAATAAAAATAATAATAGATAATGAATAATAATAAATAATAAAAATAATAATTATAATAATAATAAAAATAAATAATGATAAATAGTAATAATAATAATAATAATAATAATAATAATAATAATAATAATAATAATAATAATAATAATAATTAATAATAGTAATAAATAAATTATAATAATAATAATAATCATAATAATAATAATGATAAATAATAATAATAATAATAATAATAATAATAATGATAATAATAATAAATAGTAATAATAAACAATAATAAATAGTAGTAATAATAATAATAATGATAAATAATAATAATGATGATGGTGGTAATGATTATGATTATTGTTATTTGTTTATTTGTGAGGTGCCGAGTGAGTGATTCAAAACATCAACAAATTCTGGTACAAATAATATTAGACACAAAATAATTATTAGATAGAGAGTAAATATATAAATTAATATTTTGCATTCCCTCTGTAGTAAAAAAAATTAATGCTCAATATAACCTTGAACATTTTTTTTATAGTACTGTAATTGTTTTGAATTTTTGTTACTGCATTTTTTTCTTTGCATAGCCTCATTGTACTGTTATAAATTATGCCTCCCTTATTTAATTAACCCAAATAAAACATAACACCATTACTACAACTACTACTACTACTATAATTACTACTACTACTACAATTACAGATACTACTACTATAAATACTACTACTACTACTACTATAAATACTACTACTACTACTACTACAATTACAGATACTACTACTATAAATACTACTACTACAACAAATACTACTACTACTACAATTACAGATACTACTACTATAATTACTACTACTACAACAAATACTACTACTACTACAATTACAGATACTACTACTATAATTACAACTACTACTACTACTACTACAATTACAGATACTACTACTACTATAATTACTACAACTACTACTACTACAACTATTACTGCTACTACTGACGATAATAAAAATAGCGATGCCAAACTAAAGCAAAAATCAACAAATCTATTTAATTAACAGGTCATTCGTACGAGGGGTCAGCGAGGTGTTGGTCTGGGAGTCAATATTACGGTACCTACTATGATTTCCAAACAGCCAACCCTCACCTTGGCAGCATTGACTTTGATAACACCATAGAGAGTGTCAGAGTAACTGGCATGTAAGTTTTGTTATGATATTGTTGTGGTTTTCCTTCTATTTCATTCTTCATTAACACCATAGAGAGTTCTGTTATGATTTGGTTGTGGTTTTCATTCTATTTCCTTTTTCTGTTATGATATTGTTGTAGTTTTCCTTCTATTTCCTTTTTCTGTTATGATATAGTTGTAGTTTTCCTTTTATTTCCTTTTTCTGTTATGTTTTGGTTGTGGGTTTTCATCTATTTCCTTTTCTGTTATGATTTGGTTGTGGTTTTCCTTCTATTTCCTTTTTCTGTTATGTTTTGGTTGTGGTTTTTCATGTGTCTTACTCTCTTCCCATCATTCCTTCCCTTCCATTTCCTTCCATTTAGTTCGTGCCTGTACTAACACTATATATATTATAACACTTAGAGTCGATTCCACAGTGGTTGGTAGTGGTTTGTAAGCACGCAAACGAAAGAATCTTAGCGGTGTAAATGACTTATGAGTGAATTATTTAATGAATTTGGTGAGTAAACTATACAGTGATCATCATTATCTAACTGTTTGATCGATTTTGTGAATGTGGAAAATAATTAAGCCTTACAAGTGTGGTTGGTTTGGGAAGCTAATAAACAAATACCACTGTGGAATCAACCCTAAAATAATTAAGCCTTACAAGTGTGGTTGGTTGGGAAGCTAATAAACGAATACCACTGTGGAATCAACCCTAAAATAATTAAGCCTTACAAGACAGTGTGGTTGGTTGGGAAGCTAATAAACAAATACCACTGTGGAATTGACCCTATAACACACTATATATATAACAACACTATAATAATATTGGTATACCTTACAGATGGCTTTTTTACGACCATGAAGGCTACAACGCCAACACTCCTGACCCTACTGCTATGTTCTGGTCGTACGGTGTAGGTTATTCTCTCACCATTCCTGAAGAATACAAAAACACGGTGAGTATTTATATAATTATTAATTCTATACTCACTAAATCACTGTGTATTTCTATGGGTATAAATTCCATACTCATTAATCCTAAATTCCAAAAACAGTGACTATTTATATAATTATTAATTCTATACTCATTTAATCCTAAATAATAATAATAATAATAATAATAATAATAATAATAATAATAATAATAATAATAATAAAAATAATAATAATAATAATAAAAATAATAATAATAATAATATAATGATAATAATAATAATAACAAAAATAATAAATAAATAAATATGTAAATAAATAAATTAAATTAAATGGCGTCATCACACAAATCTTACCAAATCAATATTTTATACAACACATAATTACACAGTCATCCTTTTCCAATCAACCCTATAATAAAATAAAATACAACTGCAACCTTTTATTTTCTACCCGTCCCCTCAGGCCACGTCACTCCGCCCAGCTGGTTGTGTTGGAATTAATGATGATTGCTGGAATGTGTACGAGGGGTTGTACTTCGCTGGCAGCACGTTTGCAGGGACGGCTGAAATGAGTGACCTTAGCTTCCTCGGCTTCGATGTCTTCTCTATCATTCTTACTGGCAAAAGTGCTTGGACTTTTTGCGAGTAAGTATAAGATGTGTTCTCTGTTATTTTTCTGTCTCTCTGTCTGTCTGTCTGATTCTCTCTCTCTCTCTCTCTCTCTCTCTCTCTCTCTCTCTCTCTCTCTCTCTCTCTCTCTCTCTCTCTCTCTCTCTCTCTCTCTCTCTTACACAACATTATTATCTTACAGTAAATGCCAATATCTTTTTTCCCACGCCTCTCACTTTTCCACTCTCTCTCTCTCTCTCTCTCTCTCTCTCTCTCTCTCTCTCTCTCTCTCTCTCTCTCTCTCTCGACAACCACCTTGCCGTCGGTGAGAGAGCTTGTGTGATCTGTTTGAATTTTACTAGTTATGCTGGGTGACATTTAGTCCAGTTGGGTTACCCATGCAGAAAGGTAGCGTTATTAGGATCCTGACTAAGAGTTGTCAAATCCTCATGTTAATATTAAGTTTCACAACTGCTCTTCAACTGTCCTAACAAAAAAAAAAAAAAAAAAAATCTTCATCACTTTCGATATAAGTTTTTATTGTTAAGGACCTCACCAGCTACCTTATGCCGTGTGAGAAGGGAGGCTTTGGAACCTCCTAAGTCTTTAAGACAACGCCTTTTAACGCTCACAGGTTTCGAAAGGGCTGAGATTGAAGGGATCTCAGGCGTGTGGGGTACGAGTAATGGAGATGCCTCAGGACCCCCGTAGGTATTCTCTTAGATTAATAAGCCTGACCAGCTCCCTGTGACCGTTCTTAGGTGCCTAAAGGCTCGACTGCTCTTTGGTGAGAGAGCTTTCGTGCCTCGCTGGCTGCCAGGCCAGTAAAAGATCTCGGATTAAGTCGTGGACATTTAGTTTTACTATTTGCTTTAAGTTTGGCCGCGGATGGAGGATTAGTAGGGATTAGTAGGACGACGGTTACACTTCAAGCACCCCTGTCGAAAAATCAGAGTCCCATTTACTTAGGACTCTTGTGCTGCTCAGTTGGGAGCTGCGGCACGATTGGGGCCGTCCGGCCCAGGGGAGACCTTAGGGTTGGTGTGCTTGGCTCATAAGGGTTTCTGTTGGCCGAACGACCGAAAACCTTCTAGAAGTAGGCGGATGAGACTTATGCGAGACCAAATCACATTACCTTTTCTTTTGTATTATTGGTCTTAAATTGAATTAGAGCGAGATGACTGGTCCATCAGCAAGAAAATTTACATGTACTACATGCAAGGTGTACCGCTGGTGTGAGGACTTCAGCGGGAGGAGTGGGAGCGACCTAGACTCCTCGAGTGTCTGCGACTTTTGCAAACTCGAGGAGAGGTTGTTGAAGCACATCTCACTGCTCACTAAGGAGAACAACTCCCTAAAGGAGGAAGTTCTCCGAATGGACTCACAGAGGTGTGACTGCCATATGAGAGACAAGGTAGTCCAAGGAGCTTCTTCACCGGAGAGCTCCACCACGGTGGTAAAGAACAAGAAGAAGAAGAAGAAGAACAACAACAAGAAGAACAACAAGAAGAAGAACAACAACAATGAAGAGGGAGAAGAGACTGCAGAAGGAAAAGAGACTGCAGAAAAGTGTGATGGAAAAGAGGAGGGGAATATGGAGAAGGGAGAAAAACCCAAGAAGACAGTTGAGGAGGGATTAGAGGAAAGTGAGGAATCAAATAAGAAGGAAAAGAAAATAAAGAAGAAAATTAAGACGAAGAAGAAGCAACCTGGAGGAAGTGACGAGCCCGGCAGGAATTCAAAACACTCTCGGGTTCCTCACAAGGCATCTTGTGCTCCTACCAAGGAGAGGCCTGTGGATATACACATTGTAGGTGATTCCCAGGCACGAGGGCTGCAACCCCTAATGGCAGATCGCCTTCACACTTCTGTGAAGGTGAATTGTTTGCCAGGTTGTGGCAATGCTGACCTCCGAAAGGAAGCTGAGAGGATCCAAACGTCCAGATCTGCTGTCATTGCACTCATGGTGAGTGGTAATGACATCTACCTGAGAAATGGTAGAGTAGGCATGACCGAAGGAGTCCTCTCGGATGTGCTCGGTGCAGTAGATGACTGTGGGTTAAAAACCCGCAGAAGGGTAGTTGTTGGCATGCTCCCAAGGAGAGGCCCTTTAGGGACTGCTCTGTCAAAGAACATTGCAGTAAATCAGCGCCTGGCTGATTTGTGTACTGCTGAGGGGGTGTTCTTTGTGGACCCCTACACCTCACTCTTTGGTAGAGACGACCTCTACCAGAGGGATGGCACACATCTCTCACCAAAGGGGAAAGAAGTGCTTTCCAAATTAATGGAAGACGCCGTCCGACGATGTCTCAGGAGCACTCGACCAAGCGTGGAGGAGAGCCCTCGTCGCTATGCTAGAGTGACCCCAGAGAAGACATTCGCTGAGATCCTGAAGAAGGATATCCCCAGCACTACCAAGACAATGACCAAACTGGGAAATGGAAGAGTATAGGGAGCCCTGCAGTTGGGGGTTCCCTGAAGGTTCTATTGTTCAACACCAGGTCCATCCGAAACAAGTTTTTGGAACTGCGGGCCCTCGTTGCGACAGAAGAACCCGAGATGGTGGCCATAACGGAGTCATGGTTGAGAACCTCAGACAGAGATCTTGAAGGGGAATTCGTGATTCCAGGCTACCAACTCTTCCACAAAGATAGAGAGGACAGAGGGGGTGGTGGTGTGCTGTTGTATGTAAAGAACTCTATCAAATCGATGACCTGCAACATCACATCGAACCACGAGCTCCTTGGAGTTGACTTAGAAATAGGCACTGCAAAATACAGAACCCTGCTGCTTTATAGACCCCCTGGACAACTCAATGAGATGGACAGGGACCTATACCAGTTGCTGGGTGAACTAGTGGACGGCAGGGTGTGCATCCTTATGGGGGACTTCAACACACATGTTGACTGGGAAACCAGAGAGCCCTCTGCCGAGAACACACCACTCTTGGAGTTTGTAAATGATGAATTCCTCACTCAATGGGTAAGAGAACCAACAAGAGGTGCTAACATACTCGACTTGGTCTCATCTCCGAGGATGACATCATTCAAGACCTCTCTGTAAACGAAGAAATAGGCGGAAGCGACCACAAGCTTATAAGATTTTCAGTTAAGGTCCCTAATATGGAAACCGTGACCCCGGTGCATAGAAAATTAGACATGGGGAGAGCGAACTTTGCAGGTCTTCGTGAAGGCATTGCTGAAATGGAACTAGAGGAGGGAGAGAGTGCTGATGATCTGTGGAGGTCATTCTTGTCTTCCTTCATGGAACTTCAGTCGCGCTTTATTCCTCTGAAGGGAACAGGTCAGAAGTTCATTCAACCGAAGTGGTTTAATCGGGAAATCCGTAACCTACTAAGGGAGAGGAGAACTGCGTATCGTCGAGCGAAGGCATCTGGGACTTTGACGGTCATAGAAGACTGAATCGAAACGTGAGTCCAAAATAAGGGCTGCTAAGCGTGCTGAGTAGGTCCATGTGGCTAGACTCTGCAAAGAGAACCCCAAGGAGTTTTTCAGTTATGTGAATGGCTGTAAACCAATCCGACGCAGGATCGGTCCCTTGGTGAATGAGGATGGAGCATTGATGCACTCTGATGCAGAAAATGCTAACCTCTTAAATGAGTACTTCTCTTCAGTGTTCTCTGAGGAGAGTGGTCCCATTCCCGAACCTTTGGACTCCTTTAGTGAGAAGTTGGAGTCAATGGTCTTCACCCAAGAAGAAATCGAGAGAAAAATAATCGAATTAAAAGCAAACAAGTCCCCCGGTCCGGATGGGTTCTTACCTAGAGTGTTGAAAGAAGTGCATGGTGAAGTATCACGGCACCTGTGCATGGTCTTCAACAGGGTAATCCAGACTGGATGCGTTCCTAGAGACTGGCGTGAGGCAGAGGTGACTCCTATCTTCAAGAAGGGAGATGCTAGCCAACCGTCAAACTACAGACCCATCAGTTTAACCTCGATAGTCTGTAAACTCATGGAGAGCATCATGGTGGACAAAATAACAGCACACTTAGAATCAAATTTGCTACTGAGGGGTTCCCAGCATGGGTTCCGGCAGCACCGGTCATGCCTCACAAATCTGGTGGAATTCTTCCATTTTGTTTTCAGTGAGCATGATCGGGATAAAGCGGTCGATGTTGTCTACTTAGACTTTCAGAAAGCCTTTGATAAGGTACCCCACCGCCGCCTCCTTCGGAAAGTGCGTGCACTGGGCATAGACGGAAATGTGGCAAATTGGATAGAGAACTGGCTAAGTGACAGACGGCAGCGGGTGGTAGTGAATGGACAGGCTTCAGAGTGGGTGCCCGTTACTAGCGGTGTTCCCCAAGGTTCTGTTCTGGGACCACTACTGTTTATCATCTATGTTAATGATGTGGATGGTGACATGGTTGCCAAGATTTCCAAATTCGCCGATGATACTAAGCTTGGTATGAATGTCGCGAAAGAAGGAAATACTACCCGCTTACAAGAAGATCTTAGGAAGATCGGGGAGTGGTCTGACACGTGGCAAATACAATTTAACGTGAACAAATGCAAAGTTATGCATATAGGCCACAGAAACCCCCGAACAGAGTATAACCTTAAGGGCAATGCTCTCGTAAGCACTGATACTGAGAAAGACTTGGGTGTAACTATCACCTGCGACCTCAAGTTCTCAAAGCAGTGTATTGAGGCTGAGAAGAAAGCCCAAAGGATGTTAGGGTACATAAAGCGACAGTTTGGATACCGGAACAAGGAGATAGTACTTTGTCTGTACAATTCCCTTGTCCGACCGCACCTGGAATATGCAGTCCAGTTTGGGAGTCCTTCTTACCGAAAGGATATCGCGAGATTGGAACGAGTGCAAGCCAGGGCAACCAAACTTATACCCTCTCTTAGACACAAGAGCTATAAAGATCGGTTGGTAGAACTCGACCTGTTCTCTTTGGAAACCCGGAGACTGCGTGGTCAGCTTATCGAAGTGTTTAAAATACTACGAGGCTTTGACAATGTAGACTACAGGGACATTTTCCAACTCAGTGAGGGCACAACCAGGAATCATGGATACAAACTTGAACTGAAGAGATACAACCGTGATCTGTGTGGTAAATTCTTTACATACAGCATCTGCGGTACTTGGAACGCGCTTCCTGCTGATGTAGTCAACAGCAACTCTGTGGATCAGTTCAAGTCCAGATTAGACAAAGTCTTAAATCACCGTCTAGGTGTTTAAGCCGTTGTGCGAGTGTTCCTTGATGATTTCACATGACACATTCGAGGACGGTCGCCTACTTGCGCAACTAAACCCACAGGTACCCTCTTTGTATGGATCGTAAGGTCCCCTAGGGTACTTCTTTTCCTTGTAACTCCTTGTAACTCTCTCTCTCTCTCTCTCTCTCTCTCTCTCTCTCTCTCTCTCTCTCTCTCTCTTTCATTTTTTTTTTAATATATGCCTTTTCTCACTCTATCTCTCTTTCTCTCTCTTTACAGGAATGTCTTTTACGGTGGTCCGTGTGTGTGTATGTATCCAGACACTGACCATGTTAGCAGAACTCTCCCTGTTTACTTGGACGTTGGTATCTTCCCTACTGTAAGTATTATTATTATTATTATTATTATGTGTCTCTCTCTTTCTTTCTCTATCTCTGTCTCTGTGTCTGTCTGTCTGTCTGTCTGTCTGTCTCTCTCTCTCTCTCTCTCTCTCTCTCTCTCTCTCTCTCTCTCTCTCTCTCTCTCTCTCTCTCTCTCTCTCTCTCTCTCTCTCTCTCTCTCTCTCTCTCTCTCTCTCTGCATACTCATTCCCCCCTCGTCATATCCACAGGTTGATCATGGAATGCTTCACGTGAAGTCCATTCGTAAAGGCTGTTATGGCAAACGCATCACATCTACAACACCTCGTCTCTCAGCAGGACCTCAGCAGACCAACGGAGGATATGATAGTGGTAGTGGTGGAAAGTAGGAGTTTTTGTTTTGTTTTTTTAAATGGGTAGTAAAGTACATGGAGTTGATTGGTCTGCCTTTTTATTGACACTCTTCTATCCTTGCATATCACGTACAGCCACCAGGATAAATTCGTGTCCATCTCATGTATTTAATAATGCTAAAATAACCAGGTAGTTGCATTCTGAACCAGTTTTTATTCCAACAACAACATACGTAATTTACCATATGAGAACTATATCTGTCATCTCTGTATTAAACTTATATTACAACATCACTATAGCTAATACATACACAGGTGGAAATTAAGCGAACATATGCTGCTGACTGTACATGGAGTTGATTGGTCTGCCTTTTTATTGACACTCTTCTGTCATTGCATATCACTTACAACCACACCCACCCCCTTTCAGAAATTTAACGTTTGGGTAATGATAAAATTTAATATATGAAGTATTGAGTTTAGGTACTTATTATTTTTATCCTAATTTGTTTGTGATCCATTAAAATAACAATAATTATATGTTTTTGTATTTATTTATTTCCTGCTGTACTCCAAAATAAAATCCTGGTGGTGGCTTCTGATTCCTCCAAAGTATGCCAGGAAACAACAGGACCAGATGAACAAAAATAATGGTGTTCTGTTGTTGTTGCTTGGAATAGTTTGGAGGAATCAGTTGCTCCAGATTTACCAACACTTTAAGGACCCTGTGTGTGATGTAGTCAGAGAAAATTGGAGGTAAATGAGTCCTTCAAATATTACCATGAAACACACACACACACACACACACACACACCTATATGGAAGGAGCTTGTTTGTTTCGTGGCATGGTCAGGAGGAATCAGAAGCCTCCAATTTTCATACACGATATATTATTATACAGGGTTCTTAATTAATGTGTGTGTGTGTGTGTGTGTGTGTGTGTGTGTCGTGGCAATGTTTTAAGGACTCACTTATCTCCAATTTTCTGACTACATCACGCGGGTCCATAATTAAGAAAATTTGAGTTAAAAGAGAGAGAGAGAGAGAGAGAGAGAGAGAGAGAGAGAGAGAGAGAGAGAGAGAGAGAGAGAGAGAGAGAGAGAGAGAACAGGATTGAAAATGTATGATTGAAAATGAATGAATAGGATTGGAAGAGAGAGAGAGAGAGAGAGAGAGAGAGAGAGAGAGAGAGAGAGAGAGAGAGAGAGAACAGGATTGAAAATGAGTGAATAGGATTGGGAGAGAGAGAGAGAGAGAGAGAGGAGAGAGAGAGAGAGAGAGAACAGGATTGAAAATGAGTGAATAGGATTGGAAGAGAGAGAGAGAGAGAGAGAGAGAATAAGATTGGATAAGAGGGAGAAGAACAGGATTGAGAGAGAGAGAGAGAAAAAAAAAAGAAGAAAAGAATTGGATCGCATAATAAATCTTTTTTTTAAATCTAGCGGAAAAACAAAAAACTCGCGATTACCGAGGCAACAAATTCTACCACACAACAACAACAAAATTGGTAACAGTGTACTTGTGAGAGGCTGTGCAGTGATGCCAACTTAGAAGATTTTCTGTTAATTAAGGGGGTGCGGGAATAGGGGGACAGGCTTGGGGGGGGGGTGCGGGAGTAGGTAGACAGGCTTGGGGGGGGGGTTATGGGGGCGCGGGAATAGGGGACAGGCTTTCTACCCCCCCCTCCAAGCCTGTCCCCCTACTCCCCCCCCTCAACCCCCCCCCCAAGCCTGTCCCCCTACTCCCACACCCCCCAACTCCCCCCCCCAAGCCTGTCCCCCTACTTCCACACACCCCAACCCCCCACCCCCAAGCCTGTCCCCCTATCCCCGCACCCCCTTAAATAAATCTAGCATATCCGTACATTATTATCTAGCACAAAAAAATAATAGCGAATTTCTTAAGGGATTTCTACAGTGTTGGTATTTTTGGAGTAAATGATTCCTCCAAACTATTCCAGGCAAGAGGATACCATTATTTTTTTTTCTTAATCTGGGTTTGTTTCCTGGCATACTATGGAGGAATCAATATAATTTTTGGTAAATATTGAAAGAATTACCGTTATTGCGTACGGTTTTTCTACCTTCATTACCCACTTCTTTAGACCATTCTAAGACTATTTTCTTCTATGGCATTTCTTCCACAAATATTCAAATGGGGCATTTTGAAATTAGCCTGACCTTACCTAACCTAACCTAACCTAGACCACATCAGACTACCGGGACCTAACCTGGGCAAACTACCGGGACCTAACCTGGGCAAACTACCGGGACCTAACCTGGGCAAACTACCGGGACCTAACCTGGGCAAACTACCGGGAAATAACTGTAATAAACTACAATAAATGACCGGGGCAAAATACTGGGACCTAGCCGGATCTGGCAACACTGCTACAAAACGGTAAAAATTCTTTCAATAAATACCTAATTTTCTTATAACACTATTTATCTATAATTTAGCACTTTTTTTTTTACCAACTTAAAACTTAGCGACTTTAGAAAATTTTGAGTTGGTAACACTGTAGAGAATTTTGAGTTGGTAACACTTTAGAGAATTTTTTTGAGTTGGTAACACTGAGTGGGTGTAAACATTGTATTTCTCTTCGTCTGTCAGTGGGTTTATTGGTTTGTTAGGGTCCTCACCAACCAAACAACCACACCAGATTCCTACAGTGGGTTTATTGGTTTGTTAGGGTCCTCCCCAACCAACCACAGTGGATTTAGCTTAGTTTGTTAGGGTCCTCACCAACTAACCATACCTGATTCCACAGTGGGTTTATTGGTTTGTTAGGGTCCTCACCAACCAACCATACCTGATTCCACAGTGAGTTTATTGGTTTGTTAGGGTCCTCACCAACCAAACACACCTGATTCCACAGTGGGTTTAACTTAGTTCGTTCGGATCCTCCCCAACCAAACTCGTCATTCTTGGGGCGGATTCCACAGTGGGTTTAGTTCGTTAGGATGCTCCCCAACCAACCACACTTGTCAGTCGTATCCATATCCACAAAAACTGTCGGGTAGTTCCATTATTACCATAGTTTGTTAGGATGCTCCCCAACCAAACGGTCGGGTAGTTCCATTATGACGATAGTTTGATAGTGGAGTCATCAAATTCTTTCGTTAGGGTGCTTACAAACCAACCACTGTGCTATGAGTAATTTATTGTTATTACTATTATTATTATTATTATTATTGGTATTTATGGAAGGAATTACCGTTTTGTAGCAGTGTTGCCAGATCTGGCTGGGTCCCAGTATTTTGCCCCGGTCATTTCCTGTACTTTACCATGGTTATATGTTATAGTTTGTACAGGTTAGGTCACGGTAGTTTGTCCAGGTTAGGTCATGGTAGTCTGCTGTGGTCTAGGTTAGGTTAGGTCAGACTAATTTCAAAATTATGTTTATAACACCGGTCATCTTTGAGAGAAACTTCATAGATGAAAAGTGTGTTAGAATGGTCCAAAATGATACTAAAATATACAATATAGTGAACCCAAAACTTCTGTAAATTTACCTTATTATTATTATTATTATTATTATTATTATTATTATTATTATTATTATTTCAGGCTATAAGGGTCAAGAATAATCAAAATGGCCCTTGAATTTGATCCCTACGGTCTGCCCTCCGAGGTTACGACGCCCCCTAGCGCCCTGGTTGGAATGATGGGTAAGTATGGGGTTAGGTTAGGTCGGGTCGGGTCGGGTCAGGTCGGGTTGGGTTAGGTTAGGTTAGGTTAGGTTGGGTTGGGTTATGTTAGACGAGGTTAGGTTAGGTTAGTTTGGGTTGGGTTGGGTTGGGTTGGGTTAGGTCAGGTCGGGTTGGACCAGCGTTGAATTGGGTTGGGTTAGGTTAGTTTAGGTTAGGTCGGGTTGTGTTAGGTTAGGTTTTTACTGACTTTATTATTTTTTTCTTTTGTTTTCTATCTATCTATCTATAGCTCTGATGCCTCGTTCCCTCCGGGAACTCTCCCCAAGGGGGTGGCCACGGCAGGAGTGTCTCCAGTTTTCCCTGTTCCAACACTCCCTCCTTACTTGGTCCATCCCTACTCTGTCCCTCATGTTTCTCTCCTTTACATACTCTTCCACTCTGTTCCAACACTCCCTCCTTACTCACTACTCTGCCCCTCATGTTACTCTCCTTTACATACTCTTCCACTCTGTTCTGCCATCTAACCGGTGGTCTGCCTCTCACACCAGGTCCTACAACTTCACTTCCATACACCTTCTTTACAAACTCCTCACCTTGCATTCTCTCTACATGTCCAAACCATCTCAGTGTATTACGCTTCACTCTCTCAACCACTCCACACTCAAAAACACTAAGAAATTTGTCATTATTGTTTTTATTAACTTTATTTATTTACTAACATTACTTTCTTTTTTTTTGCGGACTTTGTTGTTTTTACTGATTTAATTTTTTTTCTCATGTTTCAGGTTTGGATATAAACACAAAGGCGACACACAAAGCCGTTTGGGAAGCGTTTGCTCTGAATCGTCGACCGGATCGTATTCCATTACACTTTTCTCTTCTGCCTCCGGACTTCCAACTTCCTCCTATGAAACAAAAGGTTAAAAAATTATTAAAAGTTATATAAAATTATGATGAATTATAAAAAAACTATTAAACAAGAGGTAAAAAAATTATAAAAAGTTTTATAAAATTATGATGAATTATAGAAAACTATGAAACAAAAGGTAAAAAAGTTATATAAAATTATGATGAATTATAAAAAACTATGAAACAAAAGGTAAAAAAATTATAAAAAGTTATATAAAATTATGATAAATTATAAAAAACTATGAAGCAAAAGGTAAAAAAATTATAAAAGATTATAAAGTTATATAAAATGATGATAAATTATAAAAAACTGAAACAAAAGGTAAAAAAATTATAAAGAATTACCTGTATATAAAATTTATGAAACAAAAGGTAAAATAATTATAAAAAATTGTGAAAACTTATATAAAGTCATGAAACAAAAGTTAAAAAAATATATAAAATTATGAAATATAAGGTAAAGTAATTATAAAAAGCAAAAAATTATGAAACAAAAGGTAAAATAATTATAGAAAAAAAAAAAAAAATTCTTTCACTCAACTATTTTTTTTTTTTTTTTACTTATAATTTCAGAGGCAGTCGTATGAATGGTATATCCCCAAAGGAATTTTAAAGACAAACTGGATTTCCAAATATTTAAAGCACATTCCAGCGCTGGTTGTAATGTTCTATGACTTGGATTGGAACGATAATAATTGGATGGACAAGAAGAATGATTTGACGGCTAAAGTACAGGCTCTAAAGTAAGTATTAAAGTATATAAAGTAAGATTTAAAGTATATAAAGTAAGATGCGAAGTAAGTATTAAAGTATATAAAGTAAGATTTAAAGTAAGTACTGTATTAAATTAAGATGTAAAGTAAGTATTAAAGTAAGTACAGTCTCTAAAGTAAGTATTATAGTAAGTAAAGTATGATGTAAAGTAAGTATTAAAGTATATAAAGTAAGTATTAAAGTATGTAAAGTAAGTATTAAAGTAAGTACTGTCTCTAAAGTAAGTATAAAAGTAAGATGTAAAGTAAGTAGTAAAGGTCTTGTAGTAAATAATATAAGTTTCTCCTTTCCATTTAGAACTGTGGTACAATTTATTAATTTTTTTATTTTATTATTATTATTTTTTTTTTTTTTTTTTCGGGACCGTGGCTTCGTAGTGTTGGTATAGCTTTTCTTCTGTCCCACTTAGAAGATGACGACACTTTTATTTACTGTATATTTCTCCTTTCCTTTTAGAAGTGTGGTTGTTGGTGGTCGTGATAGTCGTGTGGCGTTAGTATTGGTACAGAGTGTTAAAAAATATTATTATTATTGAATATTGTTACAGTATCAGTCTGTTTATTAAGATTAATTACTCTTTCCTTCCCTATTTAGATTTGTTGTTGGTGGTTGTAATAGTCGTGTTGCGTTAGTATTGGTACAGAGTGTTAAAAAATATTATTATATTGTTACCGTACATTATCAGTCTGTTTATTGAGATTAATTACTCTTTTTGTTTCCTTTTAGAAGTGTGGTTGGTGGTCGTAATAGTCGTGTGGCATTAGTATTGGTACAGAGTGTTAAAAAATATTATTATTATTATTATTATTATTATTATTATTATTGAATATTGTTACAGTATCAGTCTGTTTATTGAGATTAATTACTCTTTCCTTCCCTATTTAGATCTGTGGTTGGTAGTCGTAATAGTCGTGTTGCGTTAGTATTGGTACAAAGTGTTAAAAAATATTATTATTATTATTATTATTATTGTTGTTACCGTACATTATCAGTCTGTTTATTAATTACTCTTTTTGTTTCCTTTTAGAAGTGTTGTTGGTGGTCGTAATAGTCGTGTGGCATTAGTATTGGTACAGAGTGGTATTAGTGTACCCGGTGAGGATACTGGGGCTGCTGAGAAGGCTGCTACTCTCTGTACAGCTTGTGATGTGCCCGCTAAACATCTCTTTGTACTCCCTCACTCTGACGCACATCTCATTGGCTACACTGTCAGGTTAGTAATGTACACTCGGATACCATTATTTATAGTCTCTAGTTGGCTACACTGTCAGGTTAGTAATGTAACACTCAGATACCATTATTTATAGTCTCTAGTTGGCTACACTGTCAGGTTAGTAATGTAACACTCGGATACCATTATTTATAGTCTCTAGTTGGCTACACTGTCAGGTTAGTAATGTAACACTCGGATACCATTATTTATAGTCTCTAGTTGGCTACACTGTCAGGTTAGTAATGTACACTCGGATACCATTATTTATAGTCTCTAGTTGGCTACACTGTCAGGTTAGTAATGTAACACTCGGATACCATTATTTATAGTCTCTAGTTGGCTACACTGTCAGGTTAGTAATGTAACACTCGGATACCATTATTTATAGTCTCTAGTTGGCTACACTGTCAGGTTAGTAATGTAACACTCGGATACCATTATTTATAGTCTCTAGTTGGCTACACTGTCAGGTTAGTAATGTAACACTCGGATACCATTATTTATAGTCTCTAGTTGGCTACACTGTCAGGTTAGTAATGTAACACTCGGATACCATTATTTATAGTCTCTAGTTGGCTACACTGTCAGGTTAGTAATGTAACACTCGGATACCATTATTTATAGTCTCTAGTTGGCTACACTGTCAGGTCAATTGCCAAAATATGAATTGCAACAAATCATGATGAAACATTAACTATATTATCTTCCACAACTATTTGTAGTCACCATAAGTATGTAATATAAAAAAGAAAATGTATTGGTGAAATAGCCTGAATTTTTTATCAAGGTGAAGCCATTATTATGCTACAAATTAACACACGATATTACCATTATTCTGCTACAAATTAACACACGATATTACCATTATTATGCTACAAATTAACATACCAATATTGCTATTATTATGCTTCAAATTAACACACGATATTGCTATTATTATGCTTCAAATTAACACACGATATTGCTATTATTATGCTACAAATTAACACACCAATATCATTATTATTTATCTTGCCATTAGGTTGGAGAATGCACTGAGTGAAATAGCCTAGAATTTTTATCCAGTCGTACTATTATTATGCTACAATTAACACCAATATTACTATTATTATGCTACAATTAACACCAATATTACTATTATTCTCCTACAAATTAACACACAATATTGCTATTATTATGCTACAATTAACACACCAATATTGCTATTATTATGCTACAAATTAACACCAATATTGCTATTATTATGCTACAAATTAACACCAATATTGCTATTATTATGCTACAATTAACACACCAATATTACCATCACTATTTATCTTACCATCAGGTTGGAGAATGCACTGAGTGAAATAGCCTGGAGTTTTTATCAAGGTGAAGCCAAAGGTGTACAGGGTCACCGTGACTTCCTTAACAAGACCAACCACACGCTGCTGTTTGTACGACATCAATTCAAACTTGGATTCTTCAATGAACTTAGAAATGATGCTCAAACGGCCATCAAGTAAGTTATGACAGGATGTATGTATGTACAGTCGCGGCCAATTATAACCATCCACACATGGGTATCTTAAACAATTTACGGGCTAATGTTTTCACGTTCACATATGATGTTATTGTTTTAAGTAGTGCGTAGCTGCTTGTATTAAATTAAAAGATGGTGGTTAACCTATTTATTGGAAAGTTTATCATCTAAGGAACAGAGGGAACCTGTCAAACTTTTACGTGAGTTACCCCTATATGGATGATTATATTTGACCGCGACTGTATGTATGTAAGGATAATGGTTATTTATTCGCGTTTATCTCACGTATGAAATAATGCTAATATGACCAGCTAGATAGTTGCATCCTGAACCAGTTTCTATTCTAACAACATGTGTAATTTACCACATGAGAAGTATATAATATTATGTATATTGGTCATCTCTCTGTATTCAAACTGGGTCACAACATTACTATACTGTACATACCCAGGTGGAAATGAAGTGAACTTATGCTGCCAACTGTACATTACACGCCCATAAACCCCAGTGTAATTTGAGAGTTCACTATACTGTAATTCATTTTTCACTACACACACAGACACGACTTTTGCTGCCAACTGTACGTTACACACCCATAAACCCCAGTGTAATTTGAGAGTTCACTATACTGTAATTCATTTTTCACTATACCCTTAAATGCAGTGTAATAATGAGAGTTCACTATACTATAATTAATTTTTCACCACACATCCATAAACACAGTGTAATATGTGAGTTCACTGTACTATAATTAATTTTTCACCACACATCCATAAACACAGTGTAATATGTGAGTTCACTGTACTATAATTAATTTTTCACCACACATCCATAAACACAGTGTAATATGTGAGTTCACTGTACTATAATTAATTTTTCACCACACATCCATAAACACAGTGTAATATGTGAGTTCACTGTACTATAATTAATTTTTCACCACACATCCATAAACACAGTGTAATATGTGAGTTCACTGTACTATAATTAATTTTTCACTATACCCTTAAATGCAGTGTAATAATGAGAGTTCACTGTACTGTAATTATTTTTCACTATACCCTTAAATACAGTGTAATAATGAGAGTTCACTGTACTATAATTCATTTTTCACTACACACCCATAAACACAGTGTAATATGTGAGTTAACTACTGTAAATCATTTTTCACTACACACCCATAAACACAGTGTAATTTGAGAGTTCACTATACTATAAACTATTTTCCCCGACACACAGACACTATGCTCAGTGCTATCGACAACTGCTAGAATTGCGTTCCACCGACACCAACCTACATGAGATTCGCATCGTGGCGTCTATAGTCAACTACAAGATATGTCGTCTGGACTTTACCCTCAACCTTCCCCGAGATGCCATCGCTCAGTTCAGACGACACATTGATTTATTCAGACAGAGAACTGGACCCAAGGAATTGATCTTTGAACATTATGCTTGGCTTTCTAAACAGTAAGATTATTAATATTTAACATTATTATTACCGTATTATTATTATTATTATTATTATTATTATTATTATTATTATTATTATTATTATTATTATTAACATTATTATTAACATTATGCTTGGCTTTCTAAACATTAAGATTATTAATATTTAACATTATTATTATTATTATTATTATTATTATTATTATTAACATTAGTATTATTAACATTATGCTTGGGTTTCTGAACAGTACAATTTTTTTATTTAACCTTTTGCTTGGCTTTGTAATCATCATTCATTATGATACAAAGCAAGTGAATTCACTGTTGTGGCACCTAATATCAGTCACTCAATCCTTATTAAATACATATAATCCTTAGTTACCGTATATAAAAAGATTGTTATTACATTAATTTTCAGGTACCAGATATTTTAAAATGTGTTTGTGGAAGCTGTAAATAAATATATAAAGATTGTTATTGCATTTCAGGTACCAGATATTTGGAGATGTATTTCAGGAAGATGTAAGTAAATAAATATAAAAAGATTATTATTGCATTTCAGGTACCAGATATTTGGAGATGTGTTTGAGGAGGCTGTAAGAATTGGTTTGCCAGCCGTACAAACACAACATCCAGGTTTTTATTACCAACAAGCAGCTCAGTATGCAGTTCTCAGGAGAAAGACAGCACTACAAGTTTGTAAGGTACAGAATAACAATACTTTTATCCACCACCACTTCATTTTACACTTATTGAAGACCACCAAATGTTTTCCCAGGCTTGTGTTATTCATTACTATAAAGATTAATTGATTTACTAAGCCTGTGTTAAAAGGATAGTGTGTGTGTGTGTGTGTGTGTTTTCCCAAGCTTGTGTTATTCATTACTATAAAGATTAATTGATTTACTAAGCCTGTGTTAAAAGGGTAGTGTGTGTGTGTGTGTGTTTTCTCAGGCTTGTGTTATTCATTACTGTAAAGATTAATTGTGTGTGTGTGTTTGTGTTTTCCCAGGATTCTGTTATTCATTACTATAAAGATTAATTGATTTGCTGAGATTGTTAAAAGGATAGTGCTCTTACCTATTTGTATCTTTACAGGATTGAGTCAAGCTCGTAATTTCCCGTATTTTAAAACCCAATTATCATATTTTTGTTTTAAACTTATGTATGGTTTAGACACATACCACCCACTTCTTCTGGTGTGTGTGTGTGTGTGTGTGTGTGTTTTCCCAGGGTTCTGTTATTCATTACTACAGTATAAAGATTAATTGATTTACTGAGTTAAAAGGGTAATTTGTGTGTGTGTTTCCAGGCTTGTGTAATTCATAAGTTATCAATATGTTATCATAATAGGATGTGAGTGGTCCGGTATCAGACTTACTGGAAGGTTGGGACAAGTTGGAATTCTATGGACAACGACCCTGGCGACCTGGCAAGCATTCACTGGAACCTCCCGAACAACACAGAGAAGCCGAAGGAATTAAGGTAACATGGTATATTTTATAGTGTGTGTATTTTGTAGGGTACTCTGTTATAAACGTAGCACATTATAATTTATTTAATGTTTATTTCGTAGGGTACTCTGTCATATATATTACAACACAGAGAAGCTGAAGGAATTAAGGTAACATATTATATTCTATAGTGTGTGTATTTTGAAGGGTACTCGGTCATATACGTAACATCATTATATTTATTTAATGTTTGTTTTGTACGGTACTCTGTCATATATATTACAACACAGAAAAGCTGAAGGAATTAAGGTAACATATTATATTTTATAGTGTCTGTATTTTGTAAGGTACTCGGTCATATACATAACATTATTTATATTTTATTTAAAGTGTATTTTGTACGGTACTCTATCATATACATAACTTATTGTATTTTATGGTATCAGGTGTGTGTATTTCTGTATGGTAATCTGTCATATACGTAACATAACAGAGAAGGTGAAGGAATTAAGGTAGCATAATATATTTTATAGTATGTGTATATCTGTGTGGTACTATACCTATACTGACATTTATTATTAATCTTATATGGAGGGTTTAGTGTATATTGATGACCTACCTTATAAACATAGCTATACACACTGACAGACATTATTTTCTGTATGAACATAGCTATACACACTGACATTATTTTCTGTATGAACATAGCTATACACACTGACATTATTTTCTTTATAAACATAGCTAATACACACTCACATTATTTTCTGTATGAACATAGCTATACACACTGACATTATTTTCTGTTTAAATATAGCTATACACACTGACATTATTTTCTGTATAAACTTAGCTATACACACTGACATTGTATAAACATAACTAATACACACGAACAGACACAACAACACAAAATCAGAGTACATGAAAACCTCACCAAGATATTGAAGGTGAGATTAAGGTGGTAATTCTTTATTGGTACATTGGAGTGCCTTGATTCCTCCAAAGTATGCCAGGAAACAGGATCAGAAGAGCAAAAATAATGGTGTTCTGTTGTTGCTTGGAATAGTTTGGAGGATTCAGTTGCTCCAGATTTACCAACACAAAACTTTCCCCTTAATATCTCATTGTTTTTTTTTTCTTACCCAGGAGGTACAGTATCATGAACTAAGGGAAGTCAATCACTCCAACACCATCATACCTCTCTTCTCGTCGGCCATCAGTCAGTTCAAGAAGTACCGCTGTCCTCGCATCAAGAGACACCTCATGGTACAGATGGCAGAGGAATACCACCAAGCTCATGATTCCACTAAAGCTTTAACGTATGTAATGAATGACGCTATCACTTCTTTTAAACCACTTCTTTACCACTTCTTTTATACCACTTTTGTATGGTACCACTTGTTTTATACCATTTCTGTATTGTACCACTTCTGTTATACCATTTCTGTACGGTACCACTTCTTAACCACTTCTTTTATACCACTTCTGTACGATACCACTTCTTTTATACCACTTCTGTACCACTTTTTTGTCTGCAATAATACAGCACCATATTTTAATGTTATTTTCATTATGCTTGTTGTTTTCAGGTTATTGAATCATGTAATGTGGGATTATAGAAGTGAAAAATGGATAACACAGTACCATATTTAATCTTGTTATTTTCAGGTTGTCTTTAATAATACAGTACCATATTATAATTTAATTTTCTTTATTAATACAGTACCATATTTTAATTTAATTTTCTTTATGCTTGTTGTTTTCAGGTTGTTGAATCATGTCATGTGGGATTATAGAAGTGAGAAATGGTGGAAGCTGTTATCGTCTGCATCAACCCTGGCCTTACAGTGTGCCTACAACACAGCTTCTCTCATGGAGTATTGTAGTGTTGCCTTGGAGATGATGGGACGCAAACTCGACGTAACAAAACAACACAAAATGAGAGTACATGAAAACCTCACCAAGATATTGAAGGTGAGATTAAGTGGGTGTGTGGGAATAGGGGGACAGGCTTGGGGGGGGTTTAGGGTGGTGCGGGGGGTTTTGGGGGGTGCGGGAGTAGGGGGACAGGCTTTGGGGGGTGCGGGAATAGGGGGACAGGCTTGGGGGGGGTTTTAGGGGGTGCGGGAATAGGGGGCATGCTTGGGGGGGGTTTTAGGGGGTGTGGGAGTAGGGGGACAGGCTTGGTGCGGGGGGTTTTGGGGGGTGCGGGAGTAGGGGGCAGGCTTGGGGGGGGTGGGGTTTAGGGGGTGTGGGAATAGGGGGACAGGCTTGGAGGGGGGTTTTGGGGGGTGTGGGAGTAGGGGACAGGCTTGGGGGGGGGGTTAGTGGGTGCGGGAGTAGGGGGACAGGCTTGGGGGGGGGGGTTTAGGGGGTGCGGGAATAGGGGGACTGGCTTGGGGGGTGCAGGAGTAGGGGACAGGCTTGGGAGGGTTTAGGGTGGTGTGGGGGGTTTTGGGGGGTGCGGGAGTAGGGGGACAGGCTTTGGGGGGTGCGGAAATAGGGGACAGGCTTTCTACCCACCCCAAGCCTGTCCCCGTATTCCCGCACCCCCCCAGTCCCCCCCCAAGCCTGTCCCCCAACTCCCGCACCCCCTAAACCCCCCCCCCCCAAGCATGTCCCCTACTCCTGCACCCCCTAACCCCCCCCCCCAAACCTGTCCCCTACTCCCACCCCCCCTTAATATACATAATTTTAAGGTGGTAATTCACTCTTGTTACATTGGAGTGCCTTGATTCCTCCAAAGTATGCCAGGAAACAGAACCAGAAGAGCAAGTATAATGGTGTTCTGTTGCTTGGAATAGTTTGGAGGATTCAGTTGCTCCAGATTTACCAACACAAAATAATAATAATAATAATATAGATAATAATGATAATAATAATAATAATAAATATAATAATAATGATAATAATAATAATAATAATAATAATAATAATAATAAATATAATAATAATAATAATAATAGATATAATAATAATAAATATAATAATAATGATAATATTAATAATAATAATAATAATAATAAATATAATAATAATAATAATAATAATAGATATAATAATAATAATCATAATAATAAATATAATAATAATAATAAATATAATAATAATAATAATAATGATAATAATGATAATAATAATGATAATAATAATAATAAATATAATAATAATAAATATAATAATAATAATAATAATAATAATAATAATAACAATAACAATAACAATAACATACCCTTTCGTCCTCAGGGTGAGCCGCCAGAGCCAGAATCCAACACCACTTGTACAACTAACCGAGGTGTGAACGAAGTGAGAGAAGCCTGGATGTCACTTCTAGGTAGTCACATGTCACCCATTACTGTTGACATGACTACCCTAGTGCCTTGTCTAGAGGTCCGCACTTCATTCACTCAACACAAAGTTCACGTTGATCAGCAAGTCAATGTGGTGGTCAAGATAAGGTTAGTCTTAGGTTAGGTCAAGATAAGGTTAGTCTAAGGTTAGGTTAGGTTAAGTTAGGTTAAGTTAGGTTAGGTTAGGTTAGGTTAGGATGTCAAGATAAGGTTAGTCTAAGGTTAGGTTAGGTTAGGATGTCAAGATTATACTTTTGGTACATTGGAGTGCCTTGATTCCTCCAAAGTATGCCAGGAAACAGGACCAGATGAATAAAAATAATGGTGTTCTGTTGCTTGGAATAGTTTGGAGGAATCAGTTGCTCCAGATTTACCACCACCAACACCTTAAGGGGAGATTATTGTGTTGGTGAATTGCAAGGCTACTTAATCCTCCAAACTATGCCAGGAAACAGACAACCTTAATGTTTCAAATAGGGGATCTGTTTTGTGGCATGGTTTGGAGGAATCAGTACACCTTTTAATACAACAACAACAACAACAACAAGACAATCTCCCCTTAAGGACCCTGTGATTGTGGATGAAAATTAGAGGCTTCTGATTCCTCCTCACCATGCCATGAAACAAGCTCCTTCCGTATAGGTAGTGTTTCGTGGCAGTATTTAGAAGGACTCGCTAACCTCCAATTTTCTGACTACATCACAGGGTCCCAAAAAATAAACCAATAAGAATATTAACTAATTACCATATAACAACATTTATTTTTTTATTTATTTTTTTAGGAATTCGTTTGTGTCCACGCTGTATCTGAGTTCTGTGAGTGTGACGACAAATATTCACTCCTACAATGACAAACTGATAGAAACCAACTCAGACAAGCTTATTCTGCCTCCAAACCAAACCACAGACATTGATCTCAACTTCATGCCACTTGTTGAAGATGTGGGAAAGAAAGTTAAGGTATGTATGTATGTGTGTGTTTGTGTGTGTGTGTGTTGTAAGATATATTATTATTATTTATACTGTAAAAAAAATCATCTCAGCTTCATACTCATTGAACAAGATGGGGGAAAGAAAGTTAAGGTATGTATGTATGTGTGTGTGTGTGTGTGTGTGTGTGTGTGTGTGTGTGTATTGTAAGATGTATTATTATTATTTATTCTGTAAAAAAAATCATCTCAGCTTCATCCTCATTGAACAAGATGGGGGAAAGAAAGTTAAGGTATGTATGTATGTATTGTATTGTAATATTATTTGTATGTATGTTTGTAAAGTATGTATTTTTGTATTGTAATATTATTTTATACTATACAGTGTGTGTGATTTAACATTTATTAATATTATTATTTTATAGTGTACCTTGTTGAAGATGTGGGAAAGAAAGTTAAAGTATGTATGTGTGTATTGTAAGATGTATTAATATTATTTATACTGTAAAAAAATTTATCTCAGCTTCATACCCCATGTTGAAGATGTGGGAAAGAAAGTTAAGGTATGTATGTATGTGTGTGTGTACAGTAAAAGTTCAGATATCCGTATTTCAAAAATCTGAATGATGGTCACCTAGCACCCATGCTACAAAATGACCCAACTACTACATTATTCCCCGATACTTGCACCCATCCTAAAAACACATTTCTCCACGTTATGAGACACGCTGATTAAGAATTTACCATAAAAAAAAAAATCCCAAAATTTTTTGAAATTTTTATTTTTTTTAAATCCAAAAAGAATGTCCGTTCAATATACACCAAGATACACTGGTTCATAATCTGCAATAAATTTTTTTTTTTTTTTTTTTTTTTTTTTTATTTCTTTCTTTATTTTTTTTTTTTTTTTCCCGCGTGACCCAGATCACCAACGACTGTACAGTACTCGCAAAAAAACTTGCACCCACCCGTTGGCAACAGTGAGAGCACGAGTTAACCTTTGTAGTGCGTGGGTAGGCCTCCTCAAATAATTTTGTTGACACATTTGGCAAACCCTTGTACACAATGGCTACTGCCCAGTACAACTGAACATGATTTATGACCATTGCTATCAGAGCTATGATAATGGAGGGGTGTCTCGCTCTCCTTCTTAACACCACTTCTTTATTACTCTCACCCTCCCTCCTTTGTTCTCCACCAATTCTTCTCCACGTTCTCCATCATGCCTGCCAAGATGTTGTCAGATGTGGAGAAGGCCAGAATTCTCACCCTAATTAAAGAAATCGTGTTTTTAAGGGAAACTGCATGACGTATGGGATAAAATGTTTCCACCATCAAACGTGTGAAGGTTGCAGCCAAAGTTGCACCACATTGCATTATCCCACCCAGGAAGGGAATTACTTTAAGAAACTAATTGCTTCTATGCCTAAACGGCTACAAATGGTTATAAAAAAGCAAAGGGTGGAGTCACAAAATACTAACGAAGAATAACTGAAGGATAATACTTGTTTATTTTTCCAGTTGTGTTGAAATGTTTGCATGCATAATGCTGGAGAGGAGGATGGGTGCAAGTTCTTTGCAGATACTGTAAATGTAAATTATGACGTATTAGTGTTGTGTTTTTACAGCCTGGGTAAATCCAGAGTAATGATCCATGTCATAACACCAGCCACAACTTACAATACTATACTCCATTCTCTCTTACCAGTCAGCTTTGTATTCCCGACCATACAGGGTGGGGAGTGAGGGTTGGGGACCACACTAACTAACAATGACCTCACTAAAGGTTCATATAGCCTGGGAGTGAGGGTTGGGGACCACACTAACTAACAATTACCCCACTAAAGGTTGATATAGTATGGGAGTGAAGGTTGGGGACCACACTAACTAACAATGACCACACTGAAGGTTGATATAGTATGGGAGTGAGGGTTGGGGACCACACTAACTAACCATGACCTCACTAAAGGTTGATATAGTATGGGAGTGAGGGTTGGGGACCACACTAACTAACCATGACCTCACTAAAGATTGATATAGTATGGGAGTGAGGGTTGGGGACCACACTAACTAACAATGACCACACTAAAGGTTGATATAGTATGGGAGTGAGGGTTGGGGACCACACTAACTAACCATGACCTCACTAAAGGTTGATATAGTATGGGAGTGAGGGTTGGGGACCACACTAACTAACCATGACCTCACTAAAGATTGATATAGTATGGGAGTGAGGGTTGGGGACCACACTAACTAACAATGACCACACTAAAGGTTGATATAGTATGGGAGTGAGGGTTGGGGACCACACTAACTAACCATGACCTCACTAAAGGTTCATATAGCCTGGGAGTGAGGGTTGGGGACCACACTAACTAACAATTACCCCACTAAAGGTTGATATAGTATGGGAGTGAAGGTTGGGGACCACACTAACTAACAATGACCACACTGAAGGTTGATATAGTATGGGAGTGAGGGTTGGGGACCACACTAACTAACCATGACCTCACTAAAGGTTGATATAGTATGGGAGTGAGGGTTGGGGACCACACTAACTAACCATGACCTCACTAAAGATTGATATAGTATGGGAGTGAGGGTTGGGGACCACACTAACTAACAATGACCACACTAAAGGTTGATATAGTATGGGAGTGAGGGTTGGGGACCACACTAACTAACCATGACCTCACTAAAGATTGATATAGTATGGGAGTGAGGGTTGGGGACCACACTAACTAACCATGACCTCACCACCCACAGAAAAAACAAAGAAAATTGGAATATTGATGATGATAATGATGATGATTTTTCTGCAGGTGACAGAGGTGCGTGCTCAGCTGGGTGGTTCAGACAGTGTAGTGGGTGTGGTGTTGCAGTGGGCAGGTGTGGGTAATGAAGGAGTCACTGCCCACACTGCTGACACTCCAGCATTCTTAGAGTTCAGGTGAGAGAGAGAGAGAGAGAGAGAGAGAGAGAGAGAGAGAGACGCTGTTAAACTTATTATTTATTTTTGTTGTTGATATTGTTGTGTGTTTAAAGGGGTAGTATACTTAATTATAATGTTATGTTAATTAATTAATATGTTAAATTGTACTGAAATTTTGTTAATGTTATGTTAATTAAATTACGAGTTAAATTGCACTGACAAAATTACGTATGATGTTATGTTAATTAACTTAGTTTGACAGTGACATTGGTATCGTATATAAATTTTTCAGTGTGTAGTATGTTAATTAATTTAGTTTGACAGTGACATTGGTCCCATTTATACATTTTCAGTTTATGATAATTAATTTAGTTTGACAGTGACATTGGTACCGTTTATACATTTTCAGTTTATGATAATTAATTTAGTTTGACAGTGACATTGGTACCGTTTATACATTTTCAGTTTATGATAATTAATTTAGTTTGACAGTGACATTGGTACCGTTTATACATTTTCAGTTTATGATAATTAATTTAGTTTGACAGTGACATTGGTACCGTTTATACATTTTCAGTTTATGATAATTAATTTAGTTTGACAGTGACATTGGTACCGTTTATACATTTTCAGTTTATGATAATTAATTTAGTTTGACAGTGACATTGGTACCGTTTATACATTTTCAGTTTATGATAATTAATTTAGTTTGACAGTGACATTGGTACCGTTTATACATTTTCAGTTTATGATAATTAATTTAGTTTGACAGTGACATTGGTACCGTTTATACATTTTCAGTTTATGATAATTAATTTAGTTTGACAGTGACATTGGTACCGTTTATACATTTTCAGTTTATGATAATTAATTTAGTTTGACAGTGACATTGGTACCGTTTATACATTTTCAGTTTATGATAATTAATTTAGTTTGACAGTGACATTGGTACCGTTTATACATTTTCAGTTTATGATAATTAATTTAGTTTGACAGTGACATTGGTACCGTTTATACATTTTCAGTTTATGATAATTAATTTAGTTTGACAGTGACATTGGTACCGTTTATACATTTTCAGTTTATGATAATTAATTTAGTTTGACAGTGACATTGGTACCATTTATACATTTTCAGTGTGTTGTGTCAGGATGCTTACGACACGGCCATACCCATTCCTGAAACGGAGATCCTTCCTCGTCAACCACAACTCTCTCTTGAGGTGAGATCTGTTTCCTTCCTGCTTGCTGTCTCACCTCTCTATCACCTTTTTCTGGCGCTATATGACCTCGCTGTTGCAGCGTGTAATATCAATCAATCAGTCAATCTTGAGGTGAAATGTTTATAATAATAGTGTCTTATTTAAATGGGTAATTCACTTTTGTTACATTGGAGTGCCTTGATTCCTCCAAAGTATGCCAGGAAACAGGACCAAATGAACAAAAATAATGGTGTTCTGTTTGCTTGAAATATTTTGGAGGAATCGGTTGCTCCAGATTTACCAACACTGCACTTCCACCTTAAGGGGAGATTCTTGCTCTTGTTGGTGCATTGGAAGGACTCTGATTCCTCCAAACTATGCCACAAAACAGATCCCTTATCAGTGCCTTCTGTTTCCTGGTATATATAGTTTGGAGAAATCAGTAGCCTTACAATTTACTATATTTTGTGAAATGTTATTGTGTGTTGTTGTGTTGTATTTTATTATTCGTATTTTTATATTTTCCAAAAAGTTGATGAGAAAATATTGGTAAGTGAAAAATAATGTTGTTGTTGTTGTTGTTGGTTTTCAGTGTGAGTATGACAGTACAGCGTTGGTTTGGGAATGGCTACCAGTCACTGTCCACATCACCAACACAGAGGATTCACCCATTGCTGACATCTCTCTTAACTTGGGTCTGGACTCGTCATCACCCACCAGCCTTGAACACACTAGTAAGCTTTCTATTTGTTTATTTTTCTGTACTTTCTGTGATAACTTATATGTTTGTTAATCTTCACTGTATGTATATTTTCTGATAGTTTATAGTTGTGTACTCTTTCTAAAACTTCCTGTGTATTCTATGATAGTTTATAATTGTATACTATCTATAAAACTTACTGTATGTATATTTTCTGATAGTTTATAGTTGTATACTCTTTCTAAAACTTCCTGTGTATTCTATGATAGATTATAATTGTATACTATCTCTAAAACTTACTGTATTATAACTTACGTAAACTTTTCTTTGTAGCTCAAGTGTGTACATCATCTGGACTACAGAGTGACAAACTTGGGTCTCAGGTGTGTGGCTTTAGATGTGGAGACTTGAGAATTGCAGAGAAATCATCTGTCACCTTCTATGTTAAATCACTCACAGCATCTGAAAGAACATTACATCTCAAGGTAAAATATTGTGATAATAATAATAATAATAATAGAAGTTGGTGTTTGTTTAAATCACTCACAGCATCTGAAAGAACATTACATCTCAAGGTAAAATATTTTCTGATAATAATAATAATAATTGAAGTTGGTGTTTGTTTATATTATGAGAGGAGCTTAGAGGGTAAGATTTAATTAAGGTGGAAGTGCAGTGTTGTTGGTAAATCTGGAGCAACCGAATCCTCCAAACTATTACAAGCAACAGAACACCATTATTTTAGGTCATTTAGTCCTGTTTCCTGGCATACTTTGGAGGAATCAAGACACTCACGTTAATAATATTCTCCTTTTTATTTTCCCTTTATTTCAGGTTGAGTACAGTGTAAGTTTAACATTGGGTGTATCAAGTGTTCAATGTCCGTGTGTGTCAGAGAAAACACTTCATATACAAGCAAGGATACCTTTCCAAGTTAGTACACAAAAATTTTATGTTTGTTTTGTAATAGTATTTTATTTATATATAACTTGCTACTGTAGTAATAGAAATAGTAGTAGTAATAGTAGTAGTAATAGTAATAGTAGTAGTAGTAATAGTAGTAGTAGCAATAATAGTAGTAGTAGTAGTAGTAGTAGTAGTAGTAATAGTAGTAGTAATAATAGGAGTAGTAGTAATAGTAGTAGTAATAGTAATAGTAGTAGTAGTAGTAGTAGTAATTAGTAGTAATAGTAGTAGTAATAGTAGTAGTAATAATAGGAGTAGTAGTAATAGTAGTAGTAATAGTAACCTTTTTTTGTAATGAATCTGTGTATTTGTATCTGAAGCAGGGGGTTTCTGGACGACAGCCCACCCAAATCATCACAAGGCCATACATATTTCAAACCAATGGAGGGCTTTGAGTGGGCTGTCATCCAGAAACCACCTACTCTAGATCTTGTCAAACCTTCGACTCAGATGGGCTTGAGATTGTTGGTGTGTGAGTGTACAGTCGGCAGCATAAATTCGCGACCATCTCATGTATTTAATTAATATTGCTAACATGACCAGATAGTTGCATTCTGAACCAGTTTTTATTCCAACAACAACATACGTAATTTACCATATGAGAACTATATCTGTCATCTCTGCATTAAAATTGTATTACAACATTACTATAGCTAATACATACACACACACACACAGATACATACATACATACATACATACATAATTTACCATATGAGAACTATATCTGTCATCTCTGTATTAAAATTGTATTACAACATCACTATAACTAATACATATACAGGTGGAAATGAAACCTACTTATAATAATAATAAAAATAATATTACTGTAATATGAGAACTATGTCTGTCATCTGTGTATTAAAATTGTATTACAACATCACTCTAGCTAATACATACACAGGTGGAAATGAAGCCAACTTATGCTGCCGACTGTACATTACACACCCGTATACACAGTGTATAATGCATATAAAGTTATGTACTGTATATTTATTCACTGTATATCTTACCCATTCACCCATATACACAGTGTATAATGAAGGTTTACTGTATAATGCATATAAAGTTATGTTATGTATATATTTATTCACTATATATCTTACCCCTTCACCCATATACACAGTAGATAATGTATATAAAGTTATATATATTTATTCACTATATATCTTCCCCCATCTTCAGGTTAGTGTGGAAACGCAGTCGCTGAAATTTGAGAAAGTTGGTCGAGTGTCCGGTGGTGAAAACTTTGTGGTTGTACCCAAGATAAAGTGTACGTCACATGTCCCCATCACTCTCACTCACTCATCACTCTCACTGGTTAGTTAATGTACTTTTTTTTATATGTTCCAACACTGGACGTAGGCTTCACGGCCGGTACTTATAAAGTGTTTATGATTTTATCATAAAGTTCGTCCTAGTTAAGATTAAGACATAACTTTCCTGTCCTAAGCACTAAGTCTTCATCCTAACGCCAGACTTAGCTGGGTGAAAATCATAGACTGCTGAAACAGCTACTTGCTAAATGTAGCAAATTTTTTTTTGTAATATTGTTATAATTTAAAGAAATATATAAAGAAAAACAGTGAAAACACATTTTTGAATAATGGTTCGCATAATATTACAGTATACTTTTTTGATAAGCAATGCATAGAATAATGCAAAAAATTGTGTGTAACTAAAATTTATGGACAAGACATACCGACTACCGAGACGATTGTAAACAAACACAAACCCAGAGAACTTTGCAGTGCAGTGTTGCCAGATCTACAGATTTTGAGCGTGATTTCAGATATTGGCTTTAAAATAGGCTAAATCTACAGATTTTTCCCATCGGGGGTCGTCATATTCAAAATATATTCACAACTATAGCCTAATTATTTTTTAATTGTATATTATATCTAGATTTGCTCTGAATTTTATTTGATATTAAAGCAAATTTTGCTTTGTATTATGGCAACATTTTTATAACTAGCAACTGTGATTTTGATAATACAGCTGTACGTATAGGTGCATTCATGTTAGGTGCAGCCATGTTAGTAATTCTTATCACTCTGTACTCGGTGTTGGCTACTGCAGTGTTTATGTCTTGGTGGGGAGTGGCGGAAACTAATTTCATGATTTCTACGGCATTCACACACTTTGGGATGCTTATGACAAAATCTTAAGCCCCTAAGACACCCCCGGGCCCAGTTTTAGCTAAGACAAGAGTTGTGACGAGACATAAGGACTTAGGACAAATTCTTAGAGATTTAGGACTTTTATCCGCCATCTTGAGGGCTTAGGAGAGAATCATAGCGCTAAGACGAAGACTTAGTGCTTTATAAGTACCGGCCCAGGCCCGTTAGGAATACCACTGTGGAATCAACCCCAAAATAACAAAGCATTACAAGTGTGGTTGGTTTGGAAGTATACAAACAAATACCACAGTGTAATCGACCCTTTGTGTTGTGTTTCAGATTAACGAGGCCCAAGTGGTGGGTAGTGATGTGAGGTCGCAGGTGTCGGGGACAGAGCTGAGTGAAGGAGAGGTCGGTGTGGACTGTTTCTGTGTTGCCTTCAGTGAGACAGCAACACCTAATTCACCTCTCAGTCTGGGACAGTACTTCTTGTATTGGAAAAGGTTTGAAAATATGATACAGTAATAATAATTATAATAATAATAATAGTACAGTAATAATAATAATTGTACAGTAATAATAATAATAGTAAAGTTGAATGCTGGCAAGACTAGGACAATGGTCGTCTCTAGGTCTTTATCGCCACCCTTGATTCTTGATGGGACTGTATTGGAGGGGTCTGAGAAATTGGTTATTCTGGGAGTTACATTTGATGCCAAGCTGACTTTTGAGAGGCATGTTCGGTCAATCTCAAGGTCTGTCTCCCAGAAGTTGGGTATAATGCGTAGAGCTTGGCGTGTGTTGGGAGATCACTCATTGTTACTGTGGTGTTACAACTCCTTTGTGTTACCTCTGTTGGAATACTGTTCTCCAGTGTGGTGTTCAGCAGCTGATTGCCATCTCTCAAGTTGCTGGATAGGATTGTTTCCAATGCTAATTTTCTTACCGGCGGTTTACTTGATTGTAATCTGAGTCACCGTCGTTCTGTTGCATCATTGTGCATGCTGTTCAAGATCAGAAGTAATGTGTTACATCCTCTTAACTCCTCTCTGCCACCTCTGTATGTTCCAGCTCGTGTCACTCATGGTGCGTTGGACTCCCTTATGTATGCTTACGTATTGCCGCTCTGTAGAACCTGTCAGTACAGTCGATCGTTTGTCCCTAGGTCGATGTCTCTGTGGAATGGCCTTGTTGGTGAATCTGTCTTTGATGGTGTAGGACTGGTTGGCTTCAAGAGTACGGCTAATATGTTTTTATTAAGCTAACTGCTCATCTTTTTTTTTCTCTAAGCTGTCTTCTTTTCTTCATGGGGCTGGGGTCCTTGGATTGATAGAATGCTTGCATTCTCTCCCAGCTTTGTGTTTCTGGTCTATTTTAATAATAATAATAATAATTGTACAGTAATAATAATAATTGTACAGTAATATTAATAATTGTACAATAATAATAATAATACAGTAATAGTGTAGTAATAACAATAATAATAATAGTGCAGTAATAATAATAGTACAGTAATAATAATAATAATAATAATAGTACAGTAATAATAATAATAATAACTTCAATGGAGATTCTTTTATTGGAAGGTCTGTGATTCCTCCAAATTATGCCACAAAATACAACAGTATAATGATAATATTAATGATATTAACTTCAATGGAGATTCTTTTATTATTGGTGAATTGGAAGGTCTGTGATTCCTCCAAACTATACCACAAAACAACAGATCCACTATTAGTACTATTGAAGGTATCTGTTCTTGGTATAGGTCTAGCAGTGAGAATGAATGTGTGTTTACAATCTATTAAAAAGTGAAGTAGGTAGTGAAGGTGTAGGCCATGTAGCAGTGAATGAAGGTCTGTTTACCATTTGTTAAAGAGTGAAGTAATGTGTTTTTATTAAGAGTGAAGTAATGTGTTTTTATTAAAGAGTGAAGTAATGTGAGTGAGAATGAGTGTGTTTACCATCTATTAATGTGTTTTCTCTCTGTACAGGTCTGGTAGTGAGTGTGTAGCAGTGAGGATGAGTGTGTTTTTATTAAAGAGTGAAGTAGTGTGTTTTTATTAAAGAGTGAAGTAATGTGAGTGAGAATGAGTGTTTACATTCTATTAAAAAGTGAAGTAGGTAGTAGTGAAGGTGTAGCAGTGAATGAATGTGTGTTTACAATCTATTAAAAAGTGAAATAATGTGTTTTCTCTATGTTCTCTCTGTACAGGTCTGGTAGCGAGTGTGTAGCAGTGAGAATGAGTGTGTGTTTACCATATATTAATGTGTTTTCTCTCTGTACAGGTCTGGTAGTAAGTGTGTAGCAGTGAGAATGAGTGTGTGTTTACCATCTACAGTATTAATGTGTTTTCTTTATGTACAGGTCTGGTAGCGAGTGTGTAGCAGTGAGGAGTAATGTGTTTTCTCTATGTTCTCTCTGTACAGGTCTGGTAGTGAGTGTGTAGCAGTAAGGATGAGTGTCGGTTTACCATCAGTAGTGGTTGAACATTGGGGTGTTTGGATAGACTGTGAGGTGTCGCCACAAGGCACTGTACGCACACCTCTACCAGTCACTTACATCATTACCAACAACTCCACCACTACTGCTGAATTGGCCGTCACTATGCAGGTGTCAGATGCATTCATGTTTGCTGGACATAAAGAGGTAATGTATTGTGTTATTGTATTATTATGTTATGTTATACAGTCGCGGCCATATATAATCATCCATATAGGGGTAACTCACATAAGAGTTTGACTGCTTCCCTCTGTTCCATAGATAATAATCTTTCCAATAAATAGGTTAAGTACCATCTTTTAATTTAATACGAGCAGCTACACACTACTTAAAACAATACCATCATATGTAAACTTGAAAACATTAGACAGTAAATTGTTTGAGATACCCATATGTGGATGATTATTATTGACCGCGACTGTATATTATATTGTATTATTTTCTAGTGTTATAATACAATATACTATGCAGTGTTCTTTATAAACATTAAGTAAAAGTCTATAATATATATCCTGTAGAATGTTATTTATATACATTAATAAATTATACTCTGTACCCACTAACTATAATATTCTATGATATATTATTATTTTAACACATTTATAGGTGCGTTTGAGAGTGTAATGAGCGTGTGTGTTATACTATATTATTATTTCTACACATTTATAGGTGCGTTTGAGAGTGTTGTCAGGGTGTAGTGAGCGTGTGTTATACTATATTATTGTTTTAACACATTTATAGGTTCGTTTGAGAGTGTTATCAGGGTGTAGTGAGCGTGTGTGTTATACCCTCTACCCACTCCTCGCTGGTAATGTCCGACTACCAAGATTGTCACTCAGTATGGAATCACACTCGCCAGGACACCCAACTTCACTCGACCCTCTCTTGGCACGAATACTGCCTTCACATGTTTATATTATGGTAAGTTATGTATATATTATGGTATTAAAATTATATATATACATTAATGTATTTATTGTATTATAATTATATATATACATTCTATTTTCACATGAATATATTATGATAAGTAATGTATTTATTGTATATATTATAATTATATATAAACATTAATCTATTTATTGTATTATAATTATTTATATACATTCTATTTTCACATGAATATAAAAAAATGGTAAATATTTATACAACTTTATTTATATATTTAACATATTTATGATAAGTAATGTATTTATTGTATTATAATTTTATACATTCTACCTTCACATGTATTTTGTTGTTCATAATACAGTATACAGTATTTTATTATGATTTATTTTTCCTGTATTTTTTAAAAGTGTGTTAAATTTGTGACTGTAAAATAACACTGTTGTTTTTGTTACAGCCTCAAGCAAAGGAAAGTGACCCAACGGTTAGTACGGTCACCAACCAACTCTCAACACTGGTGGTTAGTTAGTTAGTACAGTCACCAACCAACTTTCAACACTAGTGGTGGTTAGTTAGTACAGTCACCAACCAACTCTCAACACTGGTGGTTAGTTAGTTAGTACAGTCACCAACCAACTCTCAACACTAGTGGTGGTTAGTTAGTACAGTCACCAACCAACTCTCAACACTAGTGGTGGTTAGTTAGTACAGTCACCAACCAACTCTCAACACTAGTGGTGGTTAATTAGTACAGTCACCAACCAACTCTCAACACTAGTGGTGGTTAGTTAGTACAGTCACCAACCAACTCTCAACACTAGTGGTGGTTAGTTAGTACAGTCACCAACCAACTTTCAACACTGATAGTTAGTTAGTACAATCCCCAACCAACTTTCAACACTAGTGGTTAGTTAGTTAGTACAGTCACCAACCAACTCTCAACACTGATAGTTAGTTAGTACAATCCCCAACCAACTCTCAACACTAGTTGAGGTTAGTTAGTACAGTCACCAACCAACTCTCAACACTGGTAGTTAGTTAGTACAGTCACCAACCAACTCTCAACACTAGTGGTGGTTAGTTAGTTAGTTCACTAATGGTTAGTTTGTTGACTCACACACATTCATTTGTTTACTTGATTTGTTGGGGACCACACTAACTAACAAAGACCTCACTAAAACCCCTTCCACACGAGAGTCAAAAAGACTGCGGGCAGACACTGTTACCAATTTTGTGGGTGGGTAGCGGGCACAAGTGGTCAATGGATGCCGGGGACTGTTTGATCTGGTAACAGTGGAAAAAAGCGAGAGAAATATTTCACGTCTGTTTGCCTCTCGTGTGGACTGTTTGATCTGGTAACAGTGGTAAAAAGCGAGAGAATTATTCCACTCATTTGGCAGTGCCCGCCGTCTGTTTGATCTGGTAACAATGGTAAAAAGCGAGAGAAATCCACTCAGTATTGCCAGTGCCGGCCGTCTGTTTGATCTGGTAACAGTGGTAAAAAGCGAGAGAAATCCACTCAGTATTGCCAGTGCCGGCCATCTTTTTGCCTCGTGTGGAAGAGACTTTATTTATTCTTTCCACTAAACATTATATAAAATAAGTATTATATAATTATTCATCCTTGTGATAATTTCAGATATATTATTGATATTCTGTTGTTGTTGTTTTTTAATTATTATGTACACCTGTATAGTAAATATTCTAAAATAAAGGAACAAACACAGGCACTATATATATTAATGTTTATATATATATACATTACACTCAGGGTCGATTACACAGTGGTATTGGTTTGTTAGCTTCCCAACCAACCACACTTGTAAGGCTTCATTATTTTAGGGTTGATTCCACGGTGGTATTGGTTTGTTAGCTTCCCAACCAACCTTCATTATTTTAGGCTTCATTATTTTAGGGTTGATTCCACAGTGGTATTGGTTTGTTAGCTTCCCAACCAACCACACTTGTAGGGCTTCATTATTTTAGGGTTGATTCCACAGTAGTATTGGTTTGTTAGCTTCCCAACCAACCACACTTGTAAGGCTTCATTATTTTAGGGTTGATTACACAGTGGTATTGGTTTGTTAGCTTCCCAACCAACCTTCATTATTTTAGGCTTCATTATTTTAGGGTTGATTCCACAGTGGTATTGGTTTGTTAGCTTCCCAACCAACCACACTTGTAAGGCTTCATTATTTTAGGGTTGATTCCACAGTGGTATTGGTTTGTTAGCTTCCCAACCAACCACACTTGTAAGGCTTCATTATTTTAGGGTTGATTCCACAGTGGTATTAGTTTGTTAGCTTCCCAACCAACCACACTTGTAAGGCTTCATTATTTTAGGGTTGATTCCACAGTGGTATTGGTTTGTTAGCTTCCCAACCAACCACACTTGTAAGGCTTCATTATTTTAGGGTTGATTACACAGTGGTATTGGTTTGTTAGCTTCCCAACCAACCACACTTGTAAGGCTTCATTATTTTAGGGTTGATTCCACAGTGGTATTGGTTTGTTAGCTTCCCAACCAACCACACTTGTAAGGCTTCATTATTTTAGGGTTGATTCCACAGTGTTGGTTTGTTAGCTTTCCAACCAACCACACTTTTAAGGCTTCATTATTTTAGGGTTGATTCCACAGTGGTATTGGTTTGTAAGCTTCCCAACCAACCACACTTGTAAGCCTTCATTGTTTTCCAAAAGCTGAGTATCCACATTCACAAAATCTATTAAAACAGTAAGATAATGATGATCACTGCATAGTTTACTCACCAAATTCATTAAATAATTCACCCACTCTCACTTACAAGGCTAAGATTCTTTCGTTTGCATGCTTACAAACCAATACCAACCACTGTGGAATCAACCCTCAGTCACTCATTGAAGATCACCAAATGTTTTCCCAGGTTTCTGTTCATATACATTACCATTAACAGGACCTGGTGAACAATAATAATGGTGTTCTGTTGCTTGGAATAGTTTGGAGGAATCATTTGCTCCAGATCTACCAACTCAAAATTTCCCCCTTAAGGACCCTGTGTGTGATGTAGTCAGAAAATTGGAGATAAACGAGTCCTTCAAATATTGCCACGAAACACACACACCTATATGAAAGGAGTTTGTTTCCTGGCATGGTCTGGAGGAATCAGAAGCCTCCAATTTTAATACACAATCACAGGGTCCTTAAGGGGAGATTATTGTGAGGTTAGGTTAGGTCAGGTCAGGTTTGGAAATATTCAAAGCATATATATATATATTTACATTTTAATGCATTTTTTCTTTGTGTGTGATATAAATGAGTGGGTCTTGTTTTCAGTAATTATATCCATGCCATATTCATTTGCACAGGAAAACAAAAATAATTTCTCTGGCTACATAATTATGTAAATGGGACAGTTGGAAAAGTGAAAGTCCCTATAAGTAGCCTTTTATGACAAGCAGAGAGAGAGAGAATGAGAGAGAGAGAATGAGAGAAAAGAGAGAGAGAATGAGAGAAAAGAAAGAGAGAGAGAAAGAAAAAAATAATAATAAAAAGAGAGAGAGAAAGAGAAAAAAAAGAGAGAATGAGAGTGAAAGAGAAAAAAAAAAGAGAGAGAGAGAGGTGATAGTTTTTAGTTACCATTGTTGATAGTAATTATTACAGACGTTGAGAGAGAGAGAGAGAGAGGTGATAGTTTTTAGTTACCATTGTTGATAGTAATTATTACAGACGTTGAGAGAGAGAGAGAGAGAGGTGATAGTTTTTAGTTACCATTGTTGATAGTAATTATTACAGTCATTATCATTGTTCCAGTAAACACAAGGTTGCTGTTGTTGATGTTGGTGGTAAATATAACAAGGTTGTTGTTGTTGGTAGTGATGGCTGTGTGGTTGACGGTATTGGTTGTTGCGTCCCTTCTTGATACCGAAAAAGGGTAGAGGGTTAGGCAGGGCAGAGGTAGTGAAGGAGGGTAACACTATAACCAGCATTAACATCACCAACACTGACACACACACCTGTAAAAAAAAAAACATGGAAAGTAAACAACCAACACTACCACCAACACTGACACACACACACCTGTAAAATAACATGGAAAGTAAATAAGGTGAAGGAGGGCAACACTATAACCAACATTAAAATCACCAACACTGACACACACACCTGTAAAAACACATGGAAAGTAAACAACCAACGACACCAACACTACCTCCAACACTGACACACACACCTGTAAAAAAAACATGGAAAGTAAATAAGGTGAAGGTGGTAATTCCCTTTTGGTACATTGGAGTGATTTGATTCCTCCAAAGTATGCCAGGAAACGAGCCCAAGTCAACGAAAATAATGGTGTTCTGTTGCTTGAAATAATTTGGAGGATTCATGCAGTTGCTCCAGATTTACCAACACAAAATTTCCCCCTACACTACAACCAACATTAACACCATCACTGCCACACACACACACACACACCTGTAGATAATGTAGGTTACACAACACCAACACTGACACCCACACACACCTGTAAAATCATCTAAAGGTTTACACAAGATTTCATACACACACTGTTCTTTTCGAGGGCTTACAACATATAGAAAATGTAACACTACCTAACTGCAATACAACATTATTATTATTATTATTATTATAGTGACATAACACGTGGTAAATAAGATGTTCCCTTACCTTAAGTTTCATGTTGGTTGTAAGGGAAAACAGACAGACTGACTTCAGCTACTGTTATTAATTCACCCAAGATGGAGAGAGAGTGAACGACTGAGAATCCTTGGCCATAGTCGTATCTTATATATCGTAATAAGCGTCGTGGAGAAGGAAGTGTTTAGTAAGAATACAAACAGGAATTAAGTAGATGTTTTTGCCACACAATAGATGGGACAGGACGCATATTTTTCCTTCTGTACACACCCTGAGACATTGGGAATTAATAGTGGTGTCCCCATCTCCCTCAGCTTGGTATATATTCCCTTCCATACAGGGTGTTTGTGTGTGTGTGTGTGTGGTCCTGTTTACTTAAGGCATTGTGTAAGATATATCGCTTTGCATGGTGGTCAGGAATTTAAGGGGGAAATTTTGTGTTGGTAAATCTGGAGAAAAATGGCTGATTCCTCCAAACTTTTCCAAGCAACAACAGAACACCATTATTTTAGTTCATCTGGTCCTGTTGTTTCCTGGCATACTTTGGAGGAATCAAGGCACTCCAATGTACCAAAAGTGAATTAATTACCCCCCTAATTATCACACCTTCAGGGTTATAACTGTGTCTTAAGTACAATAAAATGAGATACTTCCTGTCTGTCTCAGTCACACGATAATAAACCTCTTAATTAAAGGTGGTAATTCACTATTGTTACATTGGAGTACCTTGATCTCCTCCAAAGTATGCCAGGAAACAACAGGACCAGATGAACTTAAATAATGGTGTTCTGTGGCTTGGAAAAGTTTGGAGGAATCAGTTTCTCCAGATTTACCAACACAAAATTTCCCCCTTAAATTCCTGACCACCAAAGCGATATATCTTACACAATGCCATACGTAAATGCTTAAGAAAACAAAACAAAACACCCCATTGTAATTAAGCTATTTTAACAGGCAAACCTTGAATGTGTGTGTGTGTGTGTGTATGTCTAGGGTTTTTAGCAGATTAATGCATCACTACAGACAAACACAGAAAGGATATGAAAAGCTAATTTATAAGTCATTGAATTCAATTAATCATATACTTAAGGGGGAAGTTCTGTGTTGGTAAATTTGGAGCAACTGAATCCTTCAAACTATTCCAAGCAACAGAACACCAATATTTTTGTTCTTCTGGTCCTGTTTCCTGACATACTTTGGAGGAATCAAGGCACTCCAATGTAACAAAAACAAATTACCACCTTAACAATTAGCTTGCAACACAACAAATTAAATTAAATGTTGTCAAAATACTCCCTGCTTCAGATCTCGGGCTTCGACTCAGTTGGGCTCGGGATTGTGGATGGCCAGTGTAGTTATAATTTATTAATTTATAAAAAGTTTAATTAGGTAGCAATAAAAAAATATCGGTGCATAATTATTTCGTGGGAGATCTATATACAGTATTATTGTTATTAAGGGGGAAATAGAGTGTTGGTAAATCTGGAGCAACTGATTCCTCCAAACTATTCCAAGCAACAAAACACCATTATTTTTATTCATATGGTCCTGCTGTTTCCTGGCATACTTTGGAGGAATCAAGGCACTCCAATGTAACAAAAGTGATATAATTACCACCTTAACATTACACATGATAGTCCATCACATTAAATAATTTAATTAAGGGGTAGTACATTTTTGATACATTGGTAAATCTTCGGTGGTTCCAGTTTGGCCTCAAAAAAATTAAATTATGTTTTCGACAAAGCAATTAAACCATCCATCTACTAGCTGTTCTTGGATAATACGGCCTAAAACAAGATCATAGGCACCTCCATAGAACTGCCAAAGGATTGATTAATAATAAATTTGGCCTGCTGCAAGATGGAACGAAGGGACAGTAGTACACATTTGAGACAGAGAGAAAACAATAACAATGACAATAATAATGATGGTGGTGGTGGTGGTGTCATGACGAGACTGGACGAGAGCCAAATTATAAAATCCAATGCAAACACGTACAGTCAGAAACAAGAAGACGAAATTAGTATTACAGAAAGAGAAGGCGAGATGGAGGAAAGTGACCCACCCATCCAAACACGTAGGCTGAGTAAAGTTAACAGATGGACTAAAATAAAGAAGAGAAAGCGAACCAAGAAGAAGCTACGACCTCCACCCAAATCCCCAGGGACGAAGATTGAAGAGAAATTAGATAACATAGAGAAAGAGAACTATGATTATTAGTATTTCGATGCTGGGGATTATGTAGAAGTATCACCAGAAGATGACGAATTAATAGTGGACTTACCTATGCTGTTAAGTATGTGGCTGAGAGAAACTAGGGTTAATGAAATTTGATGCATGAGTTATTTTTTGTGTGAGATGATAATATAATAGTGGATCCTTCCCCCCTCTCCACCCCTCATTTCACACATCTTCACTACTCCCTGCACATCATCACTACCCCCACATAATTAAGGACTGTGATCGTGTATGCAAATTGGAGGTTTCTGATTCCTCCTGACCATGCCACGAAACAAGCTCATTCCATATAGGTGGTGTTTCGTGGCAATATTTGAAGGACTCGTTTATCTTCAATATTCTGACTACATGACGTGGGTCCTTAAGGGTTATAACGGTAAGGAAGCCCCTACGTTACTACCCGGGTGAACAGACTCCAGTATACACGGTACAGTTTATTGGTAATACAAGGGAATGCAGTACATGTAATATTACGGGAGGTCAGCCTGTCGTGTAGCGTTGTGGAGTGTCTGTAGTTGCAGTGGAGCGTCTGTAGTTGCCGTGAGAGTTGTGAAGGCTTGAACCACGGTCGACCGTGTGGCTTGAACAAGTTCAGAACAACATGTGTGATCGGAGCGAGAACACGTGTGTGGAGGAATCAAAACACTCCAATATACCCTAGTTCTTAACACATCTTCACTACCCTCTTAACACATCTTCTTGACTACCCACTATACATCTTCACTAACCATAATAGTGAAGTAAATATAATCTATATATCTATCTATTTTCCAATTAGTAAATACTTATAATAAAAACATGAACGTTACTTCAGCAAGTCACTGAAGTGATACTCGTATAAGCTTTACAGTCTTATAACTAGTAATGTGGACTATTATTGTATAGTAAGTATAGGCTTCTCTTCAGTTCTGATCAACAGACTGTGTGTGAGCAGGATACTTATTTCGACTGAAATATACAAGCATAAGTAAATTTTCCAACTTGCATGTCCTAATGGGCTTATGGCCGGTATATATACGAATTTATGGACGCTAAGAGATGTCCAGGTGCCGCCCGCTAACCAATCTAGTTCTTCGCAACATAATAGCCTAACCTTATTGTTTATATCAGTCGATGTTACAAGGCATACTACTGAATAGATGTAGACAGTAATAGTAAAATTATACCAGCAAGCATGTCCCGGGGTTTATGGCCGGCAATAGATGTAGACAATGCATTATAAGTAGTGTATTGTCTCAGAACATCAATCTCTTATTATGATCCACGTCAGTGTACTAGGACCGGATCGGAATGGTATGGTATTGTACTTGATTCTGGGCAGGAGTCATGCTTGTTATAAGAAAAAAACCCACGAGACGTGTGATAGAGAACAAGTTAGACTCATTGAGAAGGTCTAACACTCAGGGAGGAGACACGACCGTGAGAAGTACGAAAAGAACGATGACCACCGCTACTGGGGACACTCAATGAGAAAATGTGTTGGACTGTTTGTAACTTGAGTCTGACAGTTATGGCTGAGTAGGGGGTGTCTCGTGTTTTGCAATGGTTCGGAGAAATTTAGTCATGTAACCACTGACGGCTAAATAATCCGGAGTTTGTTGTTTGTAAGAGATGATAGAGATCCCTTATCCTGTAGTTGGTTACACACATCTGAATGGCCATCTTCCTAATTCATCTCCTTACCCACAACGCCTAATCTCCTCCTCCCCCTCCCTCCCTCTCTCTCTCTCTCTCTGTGCATGTGTGTGTGTGTGTGTGTGCTTCAGACAATTAAGCGATCAGTATCCTCGAAATCTGAAGTCTGAACCCCAGATAAACAAGCGTTGGCAGTGCTGATTGTACCAATAAATTCAGTCCGGCGGAGCTGTACTTAAACTCCTTCACTTCCTCCATCCTCTCACCCCTCCGAGTTATCTCACACTTCGTCCCAGTTAATTGGTATGTACACTCGCAATCCAAAATATATGTATCCAGCCAGGCTTGCTTCAAATAGCCTGATCGAGTATTAGGCGAACTCAAACAAATATGAAACAGGATAAGCGTTGTAATTGGTTCAGTAGTATGTCAAATAATTCGAAACTTCAACAAGACCTGCTGGGTACAAATTTTGGATTGCGAGTGTAGCAAAGTCAATCATTTCAGTTTCTCAGCTCTCTCAAATACCATCACTTTACTTTTACCAACAAATATATAAGTTTAATAATTATCCAAACTTTTTGACAATATATATAACGGACTAATAAACTATCTTTTACAATTAATTAAAATATTAAAGGCTGAAATGCTGACGGCGGTGGTAATACTGATAATTATACAGTGTTACCAAAGTCGTTTATAAATGGGCTTCTATACTTTACATTGGGCTATTTCTTGGACCAATTTGGCGTGTTCTGTACCAAAACAAACATTGGCGACACTGTAAATACGAAGTCACTGGAGATGAATGACAGAATAATAATGAGAATATATTATAGATGGAGTAATGAAGGCAGTAAGGTGTGTGTGATGTGTGAGAGTAGGGAAGATGAGAACATGTGTTGATTGTATGTGATAAATATGAACGAGAGAGAGCTACGACGCTGATTTATGTGGTAATTAGTGAACTAGGAGAGAGAAAATGGAGGGAGATGGTGGAAGCGACAGTAGCAGCCAAAGTAGGGAAGATGAGACAGTAGAACATGTGTTGATGGTATGTGATAAATATGAACGAG
>JAWQEG010003331.1:0-10000 GCA_033782935.1 Petrolisthes cinctipes | reverse complement strand
AGATTTATCTATCAATTTATTTTTATACATATTTATCTATCAATTTATTTATTTATATACATATTTAACTCTTTATTTACATATTTATTTTATTTACAGATCCGTTTATGTTACCCTGGATGCAGGTTGACAGGGGTGCCATTCGCTTCATACTCAGTGGTGCCAACATCATGTGTCCCGGCCTCACATCCAAGGGTGCCAACATGTCCCCGGCCGCTGACGCCAACTGTGTGGTGGCGGTGATGGCCGAGGGGAAGCAAAACGCACTCTGTGTTGGTATCACTGCTCTCTCGGCCAAGGATATTAAGAAGACGAACAAGGGAGTTGGTATTGAAAATTGTCACTATTTAAATGATGGGCTTTGGTATATGAAACCTGTTAAATAGAGATTAATATTCTCTATCTATCTATCTATCTGACTATCTATCTATCTATCTGTCTGTCTATCTCTAACTGTCTGTCTGTCTATCTATCTGTCTGTCTGTCTATCTATCTGTCTGTCTGTCTATCTATCTATATCTACCTGTCTATCTATCTATCTGTCTGTCTGTCTCTCTGTCTATCTATCTGTCTGTCTATATTTCTATCTGTTTATCTATCTATCTGTCTCTATCTATCTATTTCTATTTGTCAATCTATATCTATTTAAATGACTGCCTTTGGTATATGAAACCTGTTGAATAAATAGAGATATTAACATTCTATCTATCTATATCTCTATTTATATATGTGTGTGTGTATTTACCCCTATATCAGTCTCTCTCTCTCTCTCTCTCTCTTTCTCTCTCTCAATTTTTGTATTTTTTATTATTTTTGAGGTCAAGGTTTAATTTAATAGAGCAACAACTTCTCTTTATCAATTAATTAGGAGTGCTAATGATTCCTCCAAATAAACCATCCATCCCATGAAACAAAAAAAATAATAGAATAATAATGATGATTTAATTAACAAGTTTTAGAAATAATTTGAATAATATTCTCGACTTTTTTTTAATTTTTTATTTTTTAGATATACAGTCGACCCTCGAATGGGCGGACTAATTGGGGGGGACAGCTGTCCGTACATTGCAAATGCGTAGATTTCCGTAGATTTCCGTATGTCAGACACAGACTGTTTACTTATTCCATACTCCTCAGTTATCCTCGCCACAGATATTCCCTTTTCCAGTTTCCGTACCACTTCTAGCTTTTGCTGAACACAAAGAGTAACACGCTTTTTCTTGGTAGTAATCGTCGGTTTGGGAGGCATATTGAAGGACGAAATATTCACGTAAGCGATGCGAGCGGGGTGGAGACTGTAAACCAGTGTTGCCAGGTCTGCTTGACAAAATTTCCCTAACTTCACCTTTAGAATTTCCCTTTTTACCTCAATAATTCCCTGTTTACTTTTGAACATTGACGGTCTTTTTGGTATTTCGTTTGGTAGAAATTTCCCTGTTTACGCTTGAACAATCTTTCAACAATTTCCCAGTGCAGACTTCAAAATTCCCTAAAACAGAGAAATTTCCCTGCACCTGGCAACACTGCTGTAAACAAACTGAACGTTTTGGCTCGAATATTGTTTCCCGCGCCACTGCCTGACTCGCCACCTACCGGATAGCTTTAACATTAATATATTTTGCCCGCGCTATTCAAAGCTTTTCGGGATCGTATTTTTGTATTTCTGTGTCCGCCCAAACCGAAATCCGCACAAGTGGGGTCCGCCCATGCGAGGGTCGACTGTACCAGGCTTTCATATAATACATCGAATAATACTATAATTATTATTTTATTTTTTTATTTTTATCTTATTATTTATTATTATTATTATTTATTTTTTTATTTATTTTTTATATATATTTGGAGCAGTTGTATCCTCCAAATTATTCCAAGCAACAGGACACCATTATTTTGTCTTAATTTGGCTTTGTTTCATGGCATACAAAGGAGGAATCAGTAACCACCAATTATCCAATCGTTTATGACTCCCATAATAATAATGATAATAATAGTAGGAAGAATTATTATGCAGTAATGGTAATAATAATAATTATCCTATGTTCAATAAAATTTATGTAAAAATCTTCACTAAAAGCTATTATTATCCTTCCAAATAATAATAATAATAATAATGAAACAATTTTATCATATATTATTTTTTATTTTACTTTATTTATTTTTTTTTTTTTTTGTACATGTTAATTAACTAGGCATAGAACTAATGTATTGGAAAAAGTGCAGTCGGTGTCAACTCAACTACCAGCGCCGCCCTGGTGGAGGACCGACGAACTACACATTGTAAACACAGTACAACTCCAATTGAAATGGAAATGATATTTTTTTTATTATTAATTTCACTGTAATCATATAAATTAAGCATAAAAACTACCTAACCCAATATGATTTATACACAAAAAATAATATTAGCTCAATAAATATCATAAACATTCCCTAAAGTGTTTAAATTAGGTAATGTTTACGAACTAGTTTTATTTGTACTGCGGCCGCGGAATAATACATCTCCATTCAATACAGCGTTGCCAGATACAAAGAAATTTCTATATTTTTTTCGTAACTTTTTTATATATACGGGAAAATTTCTATGATGTAGGGTAATTTTTAATCCACAGGAAAATTGATTGTAATGAAAAATTTACAGTTTTTTGCATTATTATTATTATTATTATGGGGTAAACAGGGAAATTTATACCAGCCAAAAATCGTTAATTAAAATATGAAGAAAAGAGGAATTATTTATTTCATTTGGATAAAAACAAGGAAATTCTGCAGTTAATTAAAGCTAGAGAAATTTCCTTAAGGGGGTGCGGTAGTAGGGGACAGCAGGCTTGGGTGGGGGGGGGGGGGTGCAGGAATAGGGGGACAGGCTTGGGGGTGGGTAGAAAGCCTGTCCCTTATTCCCGCACCCCCCTAACCCCCCACAAGCCTGTCCCCTACTCCCGCACCCCCCTAAAAAAGCCCCAAGCCTGTCCCCCTACTCCCGCACCCCCTTAATTAACCAAACAAATCAGACAGGCAACACTGATTCAAAGCAAAAAAAGACCTGGCAACACTGACATTTCCATATAAACAAAGATCTGGCAACACTGATACTAGCCAATGTTTTTGTTATTGTTTGAAACCATCAAGTTGGTAAATGGAAAAATAATAATAATAACTAAGATATTTTGGTGGATTATTGTGTGTGTGTTTGTGTGTGTGTGTTAATTCGTGTGTGTATGTGTGTGTTAATTTATGTGTGTCAATTTTTGTGTGTGTATGTGTGTCAATTTGTGTGTGTATGTGTAAATTTGTGTGTATGTATGTGTAAATTTGTGTGTGTGTATGTGTGTCAATTTGTGTATGTGTGTGTGTCAATTCGTGTGTGTATGTGTGTATGTGTGTCAATTCGTGTGTGTACGTGTGTGTATGTGTGTCAATTCGTGTGTGTATGTGTGTCAATTCGTGTGTGTATATGTGTGTCAATTTGTGTGTGTGTGTCAATTTGTGTGTGTGTATGTTTGTAAATTTGTGTGTGTATGTGTGTCAATTCGTGTGTGTATGTGTGTCAATTCGTGTGTGTATGTGTGTCAATTCGTGTGTGTACGTGTGTGTATGTGTGTCAATTCGTGTGTGTATGTGTGTCAATTCGTGTGTGTACGTGTGTGTATGTGTGTCAATTCGTGTGTGTATGTGTGTCAATTCGTGTGTGTATGTGTGTCAATTCGTGTGTGTGTGTGTGTGAATGTGTGTCAATTCGTGTATGTATGTGTGTAAATTTGTGTGTGTATGTGTGTCAATTTGTGTGTGTGTATGTGTGTAAATTTGTGTGTGTATGTGTGTTAATTCGTGTGTGTATGTGTGTTAATTCGTGTGTGTCAATTTGTGTGTGTATGTGTGTAAATTCATGTGTGTGTGTCAATTTGTGTGTTTGTGTGTGTACGTGTGTGTATGTGTGTCAATTTGTGTGGGTAGAAAGCCTATCCCCTATTCCCACACCCCCCTAACCTTAACCCCCCCCCCCCCCAAGCCTGTCCCCTATTCCCACATCCCCCCAACCCCCCCCCCAAGCCTGTCCCCCTATTCCTGCACTCTCCCAACCCCCCCCCCAAGCCTGTCCCCCTATTCCCACACCCCCCCAACCCCCCCCCAAGCCTGTCCCCCTATTCCTGCACCCTCCCAACCCCCCCCCCGAAGCCTGTCCCCCTATTCCCGCACCCCCTTCAATGCCCCCGCAAGCCTGTCCCCGTATTCCCGCACCCCCCCAACCCCCCCCCCCCCCAAGCCTGTCCCCCTATTCCCGCACCCTTCCAACCCCCCCCCCAAGCCTGTCCCCCTATTCCCACAACCCCCAAGCCTGTCCCCCTATTCCCGCACCCCCCCAACCCCCCCCAAGCCTGTCCCCCTATTCCCGCACCCCCCCAACCCCCCCCCAAGCCTGTCCCCCTATTTCTGCACCCCCTTAAATGCTAACTATGTATACATGTTTTTCACTTTTTCATTTATATATTCATCTGGTGTTAATTTTTTCTTATTTATCATTATCCATAAACAAATCTCTTTCTTTTTCTGATTCATTTAATATTTGGTGTTAATTTTTTATTATTTATTGTAGTCCCTAAATATCTTTTTTCTTTCTCTGATTCATTTAATATATATTTTTTTCCAAGTTTGTATTGCCAATTTGGTCTTTTCTCACTTTTTCCAAATTTAAGGTGGTGGTAATTCACTTTGGTACATTGGAGTGCCTTGATTCCTCCAAAGTATGCCAGGAAACAACAGGACCAGATGAACAAAAATAATGGTGTTCTGTTGTTGTTGCTTGGAATAGTTTGGAGGAATCATTTGCTCCAGATTTACCAACACTGTACTGTACTTCCAAACTTAGTAACATGATATTTATCTGCATTAAACTCCATCTGCCATTTCTTATAAGATAAACAGAGAAAGTGCCGAGAAAAAATAAACAGTAATAGAGAGAGTGCCGAGAAAAAATAAACAGAATAACAGTGCCAATAAAAAATATACAGTAATTAACAGAGAGAGTGCCAATAAACAGAGTAACAGAATAAACAGTAACAGAGAGAGAGAGAGAGAGAGAGAGAGAGAGAGGGCCAATAAAAATAAACACTAATTAATTAAGAGAGAGTGAGAGAGAGAGAGAGAGAGAGAGAGAGAGAGAGAGAGAGAGAGAGAGAGGGCCAATAAAAATAAACAATAATTAACAGAGAGAGAATGCCGCGGACCAAGTCAAAGAGTGCCGACCAGCGCAGGAGACAGAGTGCCGAGTGCATGCGGCGGAAACGGAGGCTGGAGCGGGAGACGGAGACCCCAGAGGAGGCGGAGCGGAGGAGGGAAACGGACCGCGAGAGAATGCGGAGGTCCAGGGCAGAGGAGACGGAGGAGGACGCGCAGAGAAGGAGAGAACTAGATAAAGTGAGAATGAGACGAATTAGAGAAAAAATGAAAATAACAAGAATAAGAGAAGAAAATGAATGTAAGCTTAGTGAAGAAGTGGGTAATAAGCTTAGCGGAGTGGGAAAACAAGAAAACGCACATAAGCTTAGTGAAGAAGTGGGTAATAAGCTTAGTGGAGTGGGAAAACAAGAAAACGCACATAAGCTTAGTGAAGAAGTGGGTAATAAGCTTAGTGGAGTGGGTAATAAGCTTAGTGGAGTGAAGGAAGGCACAGTTTCAAGCAGACAAAGGACCAAAAAGCTTACTAGATCGGTGAGGAAACATCAAGATTTACCGCATAAGCTTAACCGAAGAACCACCAATAAAAAAAATAATATAAAGGAAAAAGAAGAAGAAAAAGAAGAAATTAAAGAAGAAAAAATAAGACGAACTTATGAAATGACAATACATAATGATGGAGGTAAATATATATATAAATAAATATATATACCCGTATATATATAATAATAAATTTTATATTGTACCAGTATTAATATTTATTGTATTATTATTATTATTATTATTATTGTTATTATTATTATTATTATTATTGTTATTATTATTGTTATTATTATTATCATTATTATTATTATTATTATTATTATTATTATTATTATTATTTATTTATTTTTATTGTTATTGTTATTGTTGTTGTTGTTGTTGAAGTTCCTCAAGGTGTCTGGCCGAACAGCCCCGAGCTCCTTAGGAAGGTCATGGCCTGAACCGGGCTTTCCCACAGTGCCCTCAGAGAGTGTATGTTGTGTTGTTGGTGAGTGTGGTTGTGTGCGTTGCAGTCTTCCATAATGTTGTTTATTAGAATGAGGTGTTGTGTTGTTGGTGAGTGTGGTTGTGTGTGTTGCAGTCTTCAATAATGTGTTTAATAGAATGAGGTGTTGTGTTGTTGGTGAGTGTGGTTGTGTGTGTTACAGTCTTCAATAATGTGTTTAATAGAATGAGGTGTTGTGTTGTTGGTGAGTGTGGTTGTGTGTGTTACAGTCTTCCATAATGTGTTTAATAGAATGAGGTGTTGTGTTGTTGGTGAGTGTGGTTGTGTGTGTTACAGTCTTCCATAATGTGTTTAATAGAATGAGGTGTTGTGTTGTTGGTGAGTGTGGTTGTGTGTGTTGCAGTCTTCAATAATGTGTTTAATAGAATGAGGTGTTGTGTTGTTGGTGAGTGTGGTTGTGTGTGTTACAGTCTTCAATAATGTGTTTAATAGAATGAGGTGTTGTGTTGTTGGTGAGTGTGGTTGTGTGTGTTACAGTCTTCCATAATGTGTTTAATAGAATGAGGTGTTGTGTTGTTGGTGAGTTGTGGTTGTGTGTGTTACAGTCTTCCATAATGTGTTTAATAGAATGAGGTGTTGTGTTGTTGGTGAGTGTGGTTGTGTGTGTTGCAGTCTTCCATAATGTGTTTAATAGAATGAGGTGTTGTGTTGTTGGTGAGTGTGGTTGTGTGTGTTACAGTCTTCCATAATGTGTTTAATAGAATGAGGTGTTGTGTTGTTGGTGAGTGTGGTTGTGTGTGTTACAGTCTTCCATAATGTGTTTAATAGAATGAGGTGTTGTGTTGTTGGTGAGTGTGGTTGTGTGTGTTACAGTCTTCAATAATGTGTTTAATAGAATGAGGTGTTGTGTTGTTGGTGAGTGTGGTTGTGTGTGTTACAGTCTTCCATAATGTGTTTAATAGAATGAGGTGTTGTGTTGTTGGTGAGTGTGGTTGTGTGTGTTACAGTCTTCCATAATGTGTTTAATAGAATGAGGTGTTGTGTTGTTGGTGAGTGTGGTTGTGTGTGTTACAGTCTTCAATAATGTGTTTAATAGAATGAGGTGTTGTGTTGTTGGTGAGTGTGGTTGTGTGTGTTACAGTCCTTCCATAATGTGTTTAATAGAATGAGGTGTTGTGTTGTTGGTGAGTGTGGTTGTGTGTGTTACAGTCTTCAATAATGTGTTTAATAGAATGAGGTGTTGTGTTGTTGGTGAGTGTGGTTGTGTGCGTTGCAGTCTTCAATAATGTGTTTAATAGAATGAGGTGCTGTGTTACATCCTGGACAGACATCCACAATGGCTCCATCCAGCTTCTTGTGATATGTCAGAAGGGCCGGGTGGTGGCCACATCACAGCCTGGCCAGGTGGACTCTGTACTCAGGGGGAAGGGAGGATTCAGATGGGTGGATGTCAGGAGGTGGTGCATGCAGCTGGGTGTTGTTTTTGAGTGTTTGGATGACTGATGAGTGATTGGAGTATGGATATGTTTCTGGAGATTGGTTTGGGGTGGGCAGGGTGTAAGAGATGATAGTATTTGTGTATGGTATGGTGTACTGGGTGTTGTTTTGATGTTCCTTGGCATGTGTGTGTGTTGTGCCATGTAGTGTAGTGGATGGTGTGGGTTTGTGTATGGTATGGTGTACTGGGTGTTGTTTTGATGTTCCTTGGCATGTGTGGGTGTTGTGCCATGTAGTGTAGTGGATGGTGTGGGTTTGTGGAGGCTGCAGCAGCAAATGTTTGTGTGCCTCTCATGTCAAGATGATACTTGATTTTGAGGATTTTGGTTTCATGGTGTAAGTGGTCTGTAGGTGTGGTAGCTGTGGCAGCCTGTGATTGTCTTTAGGGCTTTATTCTGTATGGTTGTGAAGGGTGTTGTGATGAATCTCAGTGAGGTTTGAGGCCCAGGCAGGACTTACATAATCCATCACTGATCAGATATAGCCTATTGTTTGTACACTGTGGTTGTGGTTTCTTTGTTGTGTCCAAATGTTGTGCTGGCAAGTGATCTGAGGGCTTTAAGTCTTTGATATTGTTATTATAATTATTTTTATTATTATTATTTTTATTATTATTATTATTATTATTATTATTATTATTATTATTATTATTATTATTATTATTTTTATTTTTATTATTATTATTATTATTATTATTATTATTATTATTATTATTATTATATATCCAAGGTATTAAATAACTAATTAATTTTTTCCCCTTCACAGTATTTGTGATAACTGGAGTGATAACTGAATAACCAAACACACACACAGCTATGGTTATAATGGATAAATTATAATAAGTGAGTATTGAGTCATTTATATTGCACAATATTACTACTGTATATAGATAATGAATACTCAATATTTTTAGTTCTACTAGATAAATAATAATAAGTGAGTATTGAATAATATATAGTGCACAATATTACTAACATATAAATATTGAATACCATACTCAATATATTTAGTTCTACTAGATCAGTGGTTCTCAACCTGGGTGCTGGCAAGAATTTAGGGGGGGAATGGCAGGCTGTCACAAATTATACAATTCTTGCCATGGACAAAATAAAAAAAATTGCATCACTCTGTCCTGGCAGAAGACTTAAATAAAGCAAGTGTTCTCTTCATCAACATTTTGTTTTTATTTATTAAACCTTTTTGTTTTGGCGGGGTGGGATTTGGGAAAATATGCAGGGGAGCCACATGAATGTTGAGAATTCATGAAGGTGGGAATGGACTGAAAAAAGTTGAGAACCACTGTACTAGATAAATAATAATAATAATAATAAGTGGGTATTGAGTAATATACAGTATATTGCACAATATTACTAACATATAAATAATGAATACCATACTCAATATTTTTAGTTCTACTAGATTATTAATAATAATAATAATAAGTGAGTATTGAGTAATATATATTGCACAATATTACTAACATATATAGGACTTACCGTAAATAATGAATACCGTACTCAATATTTTTAGTTCTACGGGACAAATTATAATACGTGAGTATTGAGTAATTAAATTGCACAGTATTACCACAATATAGATAATGAATACACAACATTTTTGGTTCTACTTCATTTTTTTTTTTTTTTTTTTTGTATATTTTCAGATTTTGGAAATATTTACTGGTACTAAGAAAAATCCTCATTATTTTTTTTTTTTTTTTTCAGGTTTTTTAATTGGAAGCCAACAAGTCAATGAAGCATAAATAAACAGTATATATATTTTTTTATTATTATTATTATTATTATTGTTATTATTATTATTATTATTATTATTATTGTTATTGTTATTATTATCATTATTATTATTATTATTATTATTTATATTATCATCAATATTATTATCATTATATCATTAGTAGTAGTAGGAGTAGTAGTAGTCATAGTAGTAGTAGTAGTATCATTATTATTATTATTATTATTATTATTATTATTATTATTATTATTATTATTATTATTATAGACAGTAATCAATATATATTCAATAATCCTATGTTTTTATATATAAAGTAATGCCTTAATTAGTATTGTTGTTATAGTTATCTACAATGTAATAAAAATAATTATAATATTAATTGAAATTTTGCATATCCTAATTTCACGTATATATATATGAAATTTGTTAAGAGAATTGGAGTGCCTTGATTCCTCCAAAGTATGCCACGAAACAAACACACACAACACGATTTGATAATATAAATAATAGTTTTTTTTTTTTTTTTTTTTTTTTTTTTTTTTGCTTGGAATAGTTTGGAGGAATCAGTTGCTCCAGATTTGCCAACAACAC
>JAWQEG010003330.1:0-25000 GCA_033782935.1 Petrolisthes cinctipes | reverse complement strand
GGTTGGTGCCCCCGTCTGTCTGTCTGTCTGTCTGTCCGTTTGTCTCTCTTGCTGCTTGTATATCTGTCTGTCTCTCTGGAACTCTGTGTGTGTGTGTAGGTGGGACTTGTTTACTCTCTCTCTCTCTCTCTCTCTCTCTCTCTCTCTCTCTCTCTCTCTCTCTTCTACTTTGCTATCCCTATCTACGACTATCACTGGGGAGTAATATATTCTCTACCAGTAATCCTCAATTCAGGTCACCTCGTGTGGACTGTAAGGCCTGTTGTGTAACTCTATGTAACTCTCACGCAAACCATTTTTTTCTCCATTATATACTCGTTATGTTTACTCTCTCTCTCTCTCTCTCTCTCTCCTCTCTCTCTCTCTCTCTCTCTCTCTCTGGTGTCCTCTTTAACCCTCCCCTCCCCTCCTGTCCTGTTTGTATTCTTTTGTCATAACAGCTGGCGGGTGTTGGGGAGGGAAGGGGAGAAGGAAAAGGGAAAACAGGGGTAGGGAGAGGGGAAGGGAAAAGGGGAGGAGGAGAGGAAAGGATCGAGAAGGGAGGAGAGGGGAGTGAAGGGAGAGAGAGCGAGAGGGGGGTGGGGGCGAGAAGGTGAAGAATGGAGAGGGTGAGGACAGAGATAAATGCGCTTGTCATGAGAGAGAGAGAGAGAGAGAGAGAGAGAGAGAGAGAGAGAGAGAGAGAGAGAGAGAGAGAGAGAGGTACTGTATAAAGGTTTTTTTTCTTTTTTTTTTCTTATTGATGAAGATGTTGGCTAAAGGCTGACAGACTCCAAATTTCCCTCTTCTGTCAGACACAACGAATGAGATCTCTCCCAAATCACGTCCAATTTTCGTTTGAGATGCCTAGACACATTACGTTTGAAAGAACTCATAATAATGTGGAAGATATAATGAAAGTGTTTTATAATTTATCACTTCTCGTACAGATCATATATAAATTTATAACTAACAATAGTAATTACGGCAAGATTAAATTAGTTCAGAAACCAAATATGGTTAATTTTTGCAGAATGGAAGACTATTTTGACATTCAAGATGTGATAGACGTGGGGGAGACAGCAGCAGCAGCAAGAGCCATTGGCCAGAGACAACTGTTTCAACAACGATTTGACCCGTTTGATTACTACTCAGAAGAAGAGTTCCTTGAAACATACCGACTGTCCAAGCAAAGTGTCAATATTCTACTGCAAGTGCTTGGCCATCGACTACCAGATTCACACGATAGAAGAGGTAATTATTTATATACTGTATTAATGTACACTCGCAATCCAAAATTTGTATCCAGGTCTTGTTAAAGTTTCAAATAATTTTACATACTAGTGAACCAATTACAACGCTTATCCTGTGTCATATTTGCTTGAGCTCGCTATTCGAAGCAAACTTGGATACATATTTTGGAATACGAGTGTACTGTCGTTGTCCCAAATAATCACACAGTTCAGTGCAATATGAACGAGTTAGTATTCACATATTGTATAAATTAGTATGGTAAGGTGTAGTGGGTAGTTAGTTCCCTTTGTCTCACCTATCGATTCCCTTGTTGGATAACTTGCTCATACTGTAGTTCTTTACTTTATAAAATGATAGGATGTGCTGACAACTGTTTAAGCTGCAATTTAGTAAGTCTACCCTTGTTACCTATACCTAAATGATATGTTGTTTTTATTGTATTAGTTAACTATCTGCCTTGCTTCTGAAACCAACTTCATTCCCACTAGGGGATAAAATGGGATAAATCATTATTCCTAGAAACTCCATCTGTTATGAAAGGAGCGTGTTTCGTGACATAGTTAGGAGGAATCAGAAGCCTCCAATTCCCATACACGAGCACAAGGGCCTTAATGTATACAGTATTACGCTTCATCCCCTCGACCACCCAACACACAACACAATTTGCCATCACACCCAGACCATATTATCTCCTTCTACCTACACATTCTAATTGCTCCCTCCATCCCATATTTTTATAGCCACTCTACCCCTCAAGTAGCTCATTTCAATTGCATCTGTTCTTGAGCGAATTAAGTGAAAGTAGTGGTGAGAATTGATAGTCAGGACCACCACCACCGTGATCATTGTTTGGCTACAGCTTCGTTACTGTATTATTACCGTTCTTGTTTTTCTAAATTGCTTCATGTCGGTGAGCAGTATATATGGCGGGAAATATGGTATGCTTTAATACACTGATGATGATATAACATTACTATTCTAGGTACTGCTAATAGTATATAATAATGTGTTTAGTTGAAGTAATTGAGGACAGTGAGTAACTACAGTATTTAGAATAACCAGCATAATGTGGTCAAGAATATTAGGTTAAATGGCAGGGTAATACTGGTGTAACTTTATTATTTAATTTATTATATTTGCTTTAATGTTTCCTCCGAAAACCCTTCCAATTGTTGGGTAAAGTACATGACAAAAGAATTTCTGGTTACTCTTGGTTAAAGATGTATTCCTTACATCCTAATGTCTACATTCTCCTCCTCTTCCACGTGTGTTATGTGTTCTTCCACTCAGTCCTCCCAACATATTTAAGGTACTGTATTCTTCTTCTATGTGTGTACCTACAGCTTTACTGTTGTTATGTTAACCATTAATAATTTGAACATTTTGTTTGCAGGTCTGCGTATCGCGCCACGTCAGCAGCTGTTGGTAACACTTCGTTACCTGGCATCAGGAGGTCTGCAACTGACAACAGCTGACACCGCAGAAATGTCACAAACGAGTGCAAGTAGGTGCATTGTGAGAGTGACCAGTGCTCTGGCTGAGATAGCACCTCTCTACATCAAGTTCCCGGAGCCTAGTGAGGAAGAAGCTGTGATGAAAGAGTTCTCACAAATTGCTGGTATGCCAGGATGTATTGGCTGTATTGATGGCATCTTGATCCCCATTAGAAATCCCGGTGGAATGGATTCGGAATTGTATCGTTGCCACAAGGATTTCCATGCCATCAACATCATGGCCGTCTGTTCTGCATCCCTAATGTTCACGGCTTTAGTGGGGAACTGGCCTGGTAGTGCTCATGACTCCAGAATATTTAATGAGTCAGTGTTATGTCATCAACTCCAGCAAGGGCACTACCAAGGTTATTTACTTGGAGATTCAGCTTACCCATGCAGGAGATACATCCAAACACCAATATCATCTCCAAGTACAGACAAGGAAAGGAACTACAACGCCTCCCACTTGAAGACTTGGAGTTGCATTGAGAGAGCATTCAGCATCCTGAAGAGTAGGTTTGCCGTCCTCACCACGCCCATCAGAACAGAGATGGCAACGACACATAATCTCATCATTGCAACCTTCGTACTGCATAACATAGCCATGATGAGCCAGCAGCCATTTGAAGAAAGTCCTTATCAGCACGTGTCTGACCACCAGCCTCCCAGCCCTCAAGATGACGACGACGACGACGACGATGATGACGATGAGGCTGCAACGGCTGGTACACAGAAAAGATCAGAGGTGGTGGAGAAGTACTTTTAGAAGATGCTTGTATGTATTGTATATCAGTGTCACCTTCCTTCACAGTATGGATGAAGTACGTACCTGAATTTACTCTTGTGTTGATGTCAATATAAATCCAGTAGTCTAAATATTTCAGTAATATGGCTTTAATAAAAATAATTTTTGTCACCCCAGTTTTTTATATTTCCTTTTAGATTAGTATTATTGTGGACTAAATTCATAATGTTTACTATATATTATAATACTCCATAATATTGAATGATTATCAAATGACAAATTAAACACTGCTTTATTGAGTACATAGGCTTGTATTCAAAATAAGTACAGTGCTAGGCTACAGTATAATACAAATATTACTGCAACAAACTCGAAACAGGCTTACCGATATGGTGAAGAAAACCCACAGTGGCAGACGACGAAAAGAAAAAAGATGTGTGTTTTCTTCACCTCTTCGACGTTCATACCAGTGTGAATTTGTCTCTAATTTACTGATATATTAATAATACTTGCCTTTGCCTGATATACTGACGGCTGTGTTGTGAAGGTTGATGAGCCTCACACCACACACAAGAGAACTCTGCTTCACGTCTCTTGTATTTCCTTGCTGAAACTGTATTATGTATTCAATATATGATATGCAGAAAAGGTTGTATGATGTAGTTGTATTATACCTCTGATCTGAAACTATATTCTGTATTTTATATATGGTGTGATATAAATTAATGCTGTATTACTTACCTGTATTATAATTCTATGCTGAAACCTTAGTATCGTGTTCTGTACGAGTGTATGTATGATATGGTAAAAAGTTATACGACATGGCTGTATTATACTTGTGAGCTGAATCTATATTCCGTTTGCTGTATAAGGTGCTTGGGTGCCTTAGTCTGTGTGGAACTTTCAGATATGTTTGAATACTGAGTGGCTGGCAATTTCTCGAGCCTAAAATGGGTATGGAATTAATTCGTAAAAGTACACACACACACACACACACACACACACACACAGATAATGTAGAAGTAAAAATAATGTAAGAGAAACTGGAGAGAAAGAGTGGAAAGGAAAATTGAGATAAATAGTAAAAGAGAAAACTGGAGAGGAGGAGTGGAGGAGAAAGGGTGAAATATGTGTGGGAGGAGGAGGAGAGAGTTTGTAAAGGAAGGAGGAGGAGGAGGAAGGAAGAAGGAAATGAGGTTAAATGAAAGCAGTAGGAGGAGGATGAAGAAAGAAGGAAAGAAGGGTATGTGAAGGAGGAGGAAGGGGAAGGAGAAGAAAGGAAAGAAGGGTATGTGAAAGGAGGAAAAGAGGAAGGAGAAGAAAGAGGAAGAAATAAAAGAAGGGTATGTGAAAGGAGGAAAAGAGGAGGAGTAGGAGGAGGGTACAATGTGTAGAATAAGGAAGAGGAGGAAGAAAAGGAGCATATGCGAAGTCAGGAAGAGGAGGAGGAGAAGAAGAAGAAGGAGGCAGTAAACTAGTGATAAAAACGTGGAGGACAGAGTTAATGAGAGGGAGGGAGGGAGGAGCGATGAATGTGGGAAGGAAGGTGAAGGCAAGAGGGGGAGAGATGAAGGGAAGGAGAGTGACAGCAGCAGTAGTTGAAGGAGAGGAGGATAAACATATGAAAGGAAAGAAAACTGGAGAGGAGCATGAAATGGAGAAGAGGAAAGGTGGAAACGAGAGGAAGGAGGAGAAATAAAAAGTAACGTGGAGAAAGAAGAAGATAAGAGATGAAAGGATGCAAAGGGAATAAGAATTTAGGTAGTAGAAGAGAATAGATAGAGAGGTAGGAGAAAAATGAACACATGTGCAAAAAGAAGAAGTCGAAGTATGAGAAGAGGGGAAAAGAATGAAATAGAAGAGAATGAATAATGACTTGGAAGACCCTGTAAGAGAGAGAGATAGAGAGAGAGAGAGAGAGAGCACGAAGATAACATATGGAAAGGAGGAACAGTTGGAAAAGAGAGATGAGAGGAGAGGGAAAGGGTTCAGAGAAAGACGTACAGTAACTAATGAAAGAGAGAGAAAAATAAACAATAGAAAAAAGACTGGAGACAATAGGGAGGAAGAGGGGATTAGCTCTGAGAAGGAAGTGTACCTCATCAGAAAAAAAAGAAGAGAGAAAGAGAAGAAGGGTGAATAGGCTACAAAGGGAAGAAGGAGGAGGAGGAGGAGGAGGAGGAGGAGGAGGAGAAAGGTGAATGCAAAGGGAAGGAGGAGAAAGAAGAGGAGAAAGGTGAATACAATGGGAGAGGAGAAAGGTGGATAGGAAAAGGGAGGAGGAGGAGGAGGAGGAGAAGAAAGGTGAGTACAAAGGGGAGGAGGAGGAGGAGGAAGGTGGATAGGAAAAGGGAGGAGGAGTGGGGTAGGAAAGGACATGTGACTCACCAGTACAGTACAGCCACAATCAAATATCCTGCAACACTTTCCTTCCATCGTGCAAATAAATCAATATCATATCAAAATATAATCATACAACAACACCTTACGTCAACTCAAACCCCCTCAATTATTATTATGAGGTGCTGCAAAATCATACACGTGTTGTTCTTTATAACCACCAAGATATTTACTACGATGGAAAGAAAGTGTTGGTGGATACTTGATTGTGGCTGGACATTGACACAAACACAAGGGTATTATGTCCTATTTTATCATTACTATTAATTTACCTATTTTTCTGATTATTTTCTTCTTTAAAATCTAGAAAGTAACTGGAGAGACAGATGTGGGTAAAACAGGTGTGAATGAATTGGGTGTAAAAAAGACAGGTGTGGATGAAGCAGGGGTAGTTAAGATAGGTGATGGAACAGATGTGGGTGAAACAGGTGTGGATGAAACAGTTGTGTATGTGACAGGTGTGGATGAATCAAATGTTGGTAAGACAGATGTGAATGAAACAGGTGTGGATGAATCAAATGTGGGTAAGACAGATGTAAGACGATAGTGCATAAAACAGGTGTGTGGGCAAATCAGGTGTGGAAAAAAACAGGTATAGGTAAGACATATATGAATGAAACAGGTGTGGGCTTAACAGGTGTGGATAAAACAGGTATGTGAGTAGGACAGGTGTGGAAAAAACAGGTATAGATAAGACAGATATAGATGAAACAGGTGTGGGCTTAACAGATGTGGATAAAACAGGTGTGTGAGTAGGACAGGTGTGGAAAAAACAGGTATAGATAAGACAGATATGGATGAAACAGGTGTAGGCTTAACAGATGTGGATAAAACAGGTCTAAGTAAGACAAAAGAGAATGAAACCAGTATAGATAGATTAGACACATATGAATCAAACAGGTGTGGGCTTAACAGATGTGGATAAAACATGTTTGCTTAGACTGGTAACAGATGAGACTAATAATAATATTAATATTATTCCTCTTCATTAATTAAGGGGGAAATCTGGAGCAACTGATTCCTCCAAACTATTCCAAACAACAGAACTACATTAATTTTTGTTCATCTGGTCCTGTTTCCCGGCATACTTTGGAGGAATCAAGGCACTCCAATGTACCAAAAGTGAATAACCCCCTCAACTTCGTATATATAAAGATCGTGTACATTTGGAACAACAAACTATAATTATGTACTGTAATATTTTCATACCAAAATACATAGAATTACACACATGTATTAAATTTCTATACCTAACGATATAAGTGAAGGAATGGAGTTTTATGCACTATCACAGCCTTCTCCTATGGGACTATTACTCTTTCTGATTAAACAGTCTTATTGTTATTATTATTATTATTATTATTATTAGTTGTAGTAGTAGTTATAGTAGTAGTAGTAGTAGTATTTGTCGTTATTGTTGTTATCGTTATCATTATTATTTTACATCACAATTTTTCTCAGAGTTAAGGAGAGGTTAAATGGGACTCATGTTTTGCAGACAGCTGTACGAGTGAGTGCCTTTCCTTTTACAGTTCACTTTTTGCCATTATAATAAATCACTGGTTTTTGACAGTGGTGAGCAAAAAACTTGGAACCCGTTTTACTCCAGACCTGAGTTAATTTTAAGGGGTAATAATACACTTTTGGTACATTGGAGCCACTTGATTCCTCCAAAGTATGCCAAGAAACAAGACCAGATGAGCAGATTAATGGTGACCTGTTGCCTAGAATAGTTTGGAGGAATCAGTTGCTCCAGATTTACCAACACTGTAATGCCTCCTTTAAGAGAGATAGTAGTAGTAGTAGTAGTAGTAGTAGTAGTAGTAGTAGTAGTAGTAGTAGTACAGTCCTGGTATAATCTGGAGCAACTGATATCCTCCAAACTATTCCAAGCAACAAAACACCCCCATTAGTTTTGGTTAATTTGGCCCCGTTTCCTGGCATACATAGGAGGAAACAAGGTACTCCAATGTGCCAAAAGTATACTTCCCCCTAAGGACCCTGTGATCGTGTACAAGAACTGAATGAAGGCTTCTGATTCCTTCTACCTGTACCACGAAACAGGACCATATTAACCAAAAGAATGGTGGCCTGTTGCTTAGAAAAGTTTGGAGGAATCATTTACACCATATTTACCAACACTGTACTTTTCTCTCTCTCTCTCTCTCTCTCTCTCTCTCTCTCTCTCTCTCTCTCTCTCTCTCTCTCTTAAAGGTACAAATCGTGTTGCATTTCTCGTCTTCACCGACTCATTGTGCTATCTGAATTTATTACATTGTTGTTAATTCTGTGCAGGTTACCCATTATGGTAAGTAGGTCACGTGGTGGTGGTGGGGTGGGGAGGTAGGTAGGTAGTGTGGGTGTGGGGAAGGGAGGTAGTGTGGGTGTGGTGGGGTGAGGTAGGTAGGTAGTGTGGGTGTGAGGAGGGGAAGTAAGTATGTAGGTAGGTAGGTAGGAGTTAGTTTGTTGTTGAAGTTGAAGTTCCTCAAGCTGTCTGACCGAGTAGCCCCGAGCTCCTGAGGAAGGATTGTTGTGGTGTGGGAACTGGAGGGCTACTGATTCCTCCATACTGTGTCGGGAAACAGGTCACTTTAGTATTAGAATATGGGGTCATTCTTGGTGGTATGGTTTGGAGGAAACAGTAGCCTTCCGTTTCACCGATATTAAGGACCCTGTGATCATGTATAAAAATTGGAGGCTTCTGATTCCTCCTGACCATGCCACAAAACAAGCTCCTTCCTTATAGGTGTGTGTGTTTCGTGGTTGAATTGAGGGCTACAGATTCCTCCAAAACAGACTATGGATCAACTATGTAGTGTATGCAGCTTGTTGTTTGGAAGTGTTTGGAGGAATCATAAAACGCCAATAATTAAGGGGGAAGTACAGTGTTGGCAAATCTGGAGCAACTGATTCCTCCAAACTATTCCAAGCAACAAAACACCATTATTTTTGTTCATTTGATCCTGTTTCCTGGCTTACTTTGGAGGAATAATGGCAATCCTATGTAACAAAAGTGAATTACCCCTTTAAGTTGGTATCTTTTCCCCACGAGTTCCCACGAGAGCTCCTCCCCCCCTCATAAAAGAAAAGAAAAGAAAAACAATCACGTGAGAACATTGACCTCTGGTGGTAAAGGTTGTACCAGGCTTTTGCATCTTACTGTACCCTAATGATCTTCTTAACGACCCTCATCTAATCTGATTGGAAAAGATTAATGTTGGATTGGTGATTCAATACGGTGTGTGTATGTGTGTGTGTGTGTGTGTTTAGGTTAGGTTAGGTTAGGTACTTGTTTCACTTTGGTAAATTAAAGTTAGGTTAGGTTAGGTTAGGTTCGGTTCTTGTTTCACTTTGGTAAATTAAGGTTAGGTTCACTCTGGTATAATAAATTGAGGTTCTACTGCGTGGGATTCCTACTGCCACACCTCTCAGTCTTCGTTAGTTCTTCCAACCTGACTCTCTTCGTGTCCAGGTACAGGTTCTATTAAAACAGATACATTAGTTCAAGTTTCCAGAACAAGAATTTTAGTTTCCAGTTTTCGTTCCAGCTTAATAAATTAAAGTCTCGTGTATCTCCTCTGAATTACTCTTTTTTTTTATTCATATGTTTTATATATTATTTCCAGGTGCCTCATCCAGTACAGATAGTTATTTCAAGGTTATATATAGCTCAGGAAATTAAGGTTCCAGTCTATTTCAAACTATATTTATCTTGTTAGTAGCTTCCCATATATACCTCTGTTCACTGGGTCCTGTATTTTTCTTTTCCAGGTGCGTGTACCAGCTTGGCCTGTTGTTGCTGTTGTTGTTGTTTGTCGTCACTGGTATGTACTGTAATGTATGGTGACGTGGACTCTGGGGATCTTTATAGGTATTGGTATTGGTATTATAAACGGCATGACATTATACTAAAAAGTTTTGAGTGCCACCAAAATAGGAAAAACATAAAAAGTTAAGGGGGTCAACTCTCATGTCGTGCACAGTAACTGAAGTCGGCCCATTAATTAAAAAGGGGGAAGTATACAGTGTTGATAAATCTAGAGCGACTGCATGATTCCTCCAAACTATCCCAAGCAACAGGACCCCATTGTTTTTATTGTTTTGTTTCTGTTTCCCAGCATATTTTGGAGGAATCAAGACTCTGTAATGCATGTACGTACCAAAAGTATACTATCCCCTTCAAGTGAAAAACATTGTATCATGCCTAAGAGAGTGCTTGCGTGTAGCTGCGGTGGTTAGTGTAATTATGTTTGTGAGAGTCGAGGCAGTAAGTGAGGGCATTGTGGTAATTGTGTGGTGGCAAGTAGTAGCAGCATTTATCGTTGTTGTGGGAATTGGGGTTTATGGAAATGAGAGTTATTTTTTTGCCTAAGGACAAGCAAGACGTGTAAATCCAAGACGAGGTCGACATAACAGACAGACAAATATCACACTAACTGTATGTATTGATTGGCATACTTACCCATCCTCACTTCACAACAACATTCACAAACACACACACCAAATAATTCAGTATTCACACTACAGTTCGCCCTTGGTATAACACAAGCAAATTAATCGATTCCCATATAACATTAAGAGGGTAAATCAGTGTTGGTAAATCTGGAGTAACTGATTCCTACAAACTATTCCCAGCAACAAGCCACCATTATTTTTGTTAATCTGGTCCTGTTTCCTAGCATACATTGGAGGAATCAAGGTACTCAAATCTACCAAAAGTATATTATCCTCTTAACTATTCCGTATGGTGATGGGTGACAATAACCTCTGAAAACATTTGGTTATCTTCAATGAGGAACTGAGTGTAAAATGGAGAGGTGGGTAAAAGTGTACAGTATATTCGTGTTATATGAAGATTGTTAATGTACCCATATTCATCACATGGTATTGAACTGACACGTACAGTTAGCCTCAGTGAATTCATATACACTTCTGTGACATCAAAGGTTCGTAACAACTAGATAATTTAGCACATTAATTTCCTAATACAAAACGCTTCTAGTAATGTAAGTTGGCTCATACTTGAATCAGTCAGCAGAACAATGCCTACAGTATTTATGTCCAGAAAACAAATAATCCCTTTTAATTAACCAATGCTCTGTGTACGAATTCCTGAGGGCGACTGTACACCTTCTGTCAAATCGTCACAGAGGTTAAGGGGGTGTGGGAGTAGAGGACAGGCATGGGAGGGGGGGACTGGGGGGGTGCGGGAATAGGGGGACAGGCTTGGGGTGGGTAGAAAGCCTGTCCCCTACTCCCGCACCCCCCAAACCCCCCGCACCCCCCTAAATCCCCCCCAAGCCTGTCCCCCTATTCCCGCACCCCCTTAATCACAAGCCACACCATTGTTCCCTGTATTATTTTATTCTGCATGGTGTTACAAATCGAATGGACCCAGTGAAAGTGCCCTAGTATTGTGAGTGAAGAGTTGTGGTGATCTCATGAGGTGCTGCGAAGAGAGAGAGAGAGAGAGAGAGAGAGAGAGAGAGAGAGAGAGAGAGAGAGAGAGAGAGAGAGAGAAGTAATGCAGGGATGTGTGTCACGTGGTGGGGATGGGTACACATGAGAGGTGGGAGGAGATTCTCTTGCACACGAACAGCTGTCAGATAGTCACCTCCTTACACACACACACACTCTCTCTCTCTCTCTCTCTCTCTCTCTCTCTCTCTCTCTCTCTCTCTCTCTCTCTCTCTCTCTCTCTCATTTGGACCTCCACACGAACTCTCCCTCTCTCTCATATGGACCTCCACACTAACTCACTCTCACTCTCTCTCTCTCTCTCTCTCTCTCTCTCTCTCTCTCTCTCTCTCTCCTACCTGTGTTTTTATTCGTCTCCTGTCGTGACTGATGAGTACTGACAGGTGTGGGTATGAGTTGTCTTGAAGGGGTAAAGTAAAGTAAAGCTGCATGAGAGAAGATTCTAAAGAGTTAAAGGGGTACGGGATTAGGGGACAGGCTTGGGGGGGGGGTTGGGGGGTGCGGGAATAGGGGGACAGGCTTGGGGGGGTTTCGGTGGTGCGGGAATAGGGGGACAGGCTTGGGGGGGGTTTGGGGGGTGAGGGAATAAGGGGACAGGCTTGGGGGGGGGGGTTGGGGGGTGTGGGAACAGGGGGACAGGCTAGGGGGGGGGGTAGAAAGCTTGTCCCTTATTCCCGCACCCCCCTAACCTCCCCCCCAAGCCTGTCCCTCTACTCACGCACCCCCCCAAAAACCCCGCACCCCCCTATACCCTCCCCCCCCTATTCCCGCACCCCCTTAAGGATGTAATTCACTTTTGTTACATTGGAGTGCCATGATTCCTCCAAAGTATGCCATGCAGGAAACAGGTCCAGATGAACAAAAATAATGGTGTTCTTTTGCTTGGAATAGGTAGGTTGGAGGATTCAGTTGCTTCAGATTTACCAACACAAAACTTCCCCCTTAGTGTATTTTTAGGTGTGTGTTGCATCTTAATGGACCCTGTGATGTAGTCAGATAAAATTGTAGGTAAATGAGTCCTTCAAATATTGCCACGAAACACACACACCTATAGGGAAGGAGCGTGTTTTGTTTCGTGGGATAGCCAGGAGGAATCAGAAGCCTCCAATTCTCATACACGATCACAGGGTCCTTAAGGTCTGTATGTATCAAGGGATTTCTGGACAACTGGAAGATATACAGAAGTAGAGGAAACTTGGGGTACAGATGCAGGGAAGACAAGAGGAACAAAGGGAAGAAAGACAGAGTGAATATGTGTGGAGGAAAAGATGGTAGGAAGACTAGTGGAACAAAGGTAAGAAAGACAGTTAATAGGGGTGGAGGAGCAGATAGAAGGAAGACAAGTGGAGGAGAAGATGGAAGGAAAACAAGTGGATTAAGAGGAAAAAGACAGGGAATAGGGGTGGAAGAGTAGATGGAAGGAAGACAAGTGGAACAAAGGGAAGAAAGACAGTGAATAGGGATGGAGGAGAAGGTGGAAGGAAGACAAGTGGATTAAGAGGAAGAAAGGAGATCTGAGCAGGGGGGAGGAGAGGACAAATGAAAGGAATACAAGAGGATCAAGAGGAAGAAAGACGGTGAGAGCAGGTATGGGAGAGGAGGCAAATAGAAGAAAGATTGAGGGAGGAAGGAAATGCAAAAATGCAGTAGTGAAGAGGAGAGTGTAGGAGCTATTTAAGGATACTGTGATCGTGTATGAAACCGGGTAGCTTCTGATTCCTCCTGACTAGCCTATGCCACGAAACAAGCTCCTTCCATGTAAGTGGTGTTTCGTGGCAATGCTTGAAGGACTCACCAACCTCCAATTTTCTGACTACATCACGGGGTCCCTTAAACCAATAAATAAGAGGGACGTCAGGATGGGAAAGGGAGATATATTTACAGATGTGGTAGGTGTATAATTATAGGACCAAATAACACCTTCATGAAATATGTAGGACTCTGCTGCTGGTTACAGTTTGCAGTACAGAAACGGTAAATACTGCCTCGTAAAATATTTTGATCGTTTTATGTTTTTTAGGCACTGAACCGGTATATATATTTCTTATTAATTGATACTTTGTTTTCATATTAGCCAAGTGAAATTGCATATATATATAATTAATGGTTTATTAATTTTGCAATGATATTTTTGTATGTTAATATTGCGTTTGTTTTTATTGTTATTGTAGTAGAATAATTTTGCATTAATTTCATCATTGTTATAATTAGCTTCTCTGCCAGCTGTCTGTTTACTGTTTGGAAACTGTGGCTGAGACGACCTTGGGTGTGTCGTAACGTGAAATATTTGATAATTGTGATGGTATTGTACGCAAATAGTGGGGGGATGGGGTAATGATGATCAGGGAGGGGGAGGGCTGGTGAAGGGAGGGAGAGGGAGGAGGGCTGGTGAGGGGAAGGAGAGGGAGGAGGGCTGGTAAGGGGAGGGAGAGGGCTGGTGAGGGGAGGGAGAGGGAGGGGAAGAGCAAGAGTGTATAGGGAGGGAGGGAGGGAGTGCAGGTGAGGAAATGGAAAGGGAGAAGGAGGAGGGATAGAATAAAAGGGAAACAGGGAAAGGAAAGGGCAAGAGCATATAAAGGGAGGAGGAGGAGGAGGAGGAGGAGAAGGAGGGGGGGAAGAGAAAAAGGAATTATGGGAAACAGGGGAAGGAAAACGGATGAGAGGAAGGAATAGAATGGATGCAGTAGAAGGGAAAGGAAGTGAAACAGGGAGGAAGAGCAAAGACAGGAAGGGATACATAGGAGGGAAAGGGAAGGGAACAGGGGAAGGAAAAGGTAGAGAAACAGAGGGAGAGGCAGGGGAGGAAGGGGAGAGAAGGCAAGGGCATATGGGGGAGGGAGGAGGGAAGGGTAAAGGAAAGGCAAGGAAGGGAGAGAAGGTAAGGGCATATGCGGGAGGGAGGAAGGGAAAGGGGGTTAGGAGGGGAGAGAAGGAGGGAAGGGTAAGGGAAAGGCAGGGAGGGGAGAAAAGGGTAGCTGAGTAGGGAGGGAAGGTGGGGGTTAGGAAGGGAGAGAAGGACAAGGTGAGGGGGGAGGGAGCTGATGAGAGAGAGGGGTTGGAATATCTAGGGTTCTGTGGTGTGTGTCTCCTATTCCACTCCCATTACTGCTTCCTGTCTCTCTCTCTCTCTCTCTTACTTCGTTTTGTGTTCATTTGATCTTAATTTTACTTTCTTTTCTCTAATTTTCATCATATTCATTCAACTTTCACCATAACATTATATTCATTCATTATTTTCATAGTCCTGTTATTCTGTACTTCAAAATAGAGACATATTGATCAACATACATTTTCTTTAACTTTCCATGAACAATAAATTAAACCTTAGTGATATTGCATTAGTGTCTGACGAAGGAACAGTGTACAGTTGCCTCCATTAGTAACGAGCACACTGTTCGGTGAGTTGGCGAGATGTGGCACCACTGTATATGAATGGACAGAACTCCCTCCTGCTATAGTATCCACCATTAAGGACGCTATGTAAACAAACACAGTGGTGCCACATTTCAGCCAACCTACCGGACGTTGTGCTTGTTATTAGTGAAGGCAACTGTACATACCGTTAAAAACACACCCAATTACCAGCTATCATGCATGGAAACTGACACAGAACATGCAAACAACAGAGCAGGTGGTGTTTCCTTTTGTTATATACTGTATTTAACCTGGGATTGACGTAAATTGAAGATTTAGGACATAATGTTTACAATTGAGCTCATGTTTGCAGTCGTACAGTGTGTGTGTGTGTGTCACTTTTCTTCCCAGCAACTTTTGAGCTCATGTCTGCAGTCGTACAGTATGTGTGTGTGTGTGTGTGTCACTTTTTTTTTCCAGCAACATTTGAGCTTATGTCTGCAGTCGTATAGTGTGTGTGTGTGTGTGTGTGTCACTTTTCTTCTCAGCAACTTTTCTGATACCTACTTAAACCCTTGTCTTTCCTCCTCCGTTCCTACTACTTTCCTTCCTTCCCCCTAACTCGTTCTTTTCTTTCCTCCTCCCTCGTTCCATCCCTTCCTGACTCCTCCTCCCTTCCACTCTCCTCCTTTACTCACTATTTCACATATTTCCATCCTCCGTGTCTGCCTCCCACACGTATTTAACACACACACACACACACACACACACACACACACACACACACACACACAGCGCCCACGTGTAAGTGTTTAGCCCTCAGTATGTTTGTTGTGACTGAGCGTTGAATGTTTACGAGTAATTTTAACACATGTAAATTGATAGTATAAAACTGAACATAATCCGTGTATGTTGCCTCTCATCTTGTCATCACTTTCCACGGTAGCTGGACTGGGTTTGGTGGGTAGGTTGGTTGGTTAGTTGTTGTTGTTGTTGTTGATGTTCTCCCGGGGCAGAATGGCCTCCTGCCCCACAGACCCCTGGTACACTCTGGTCGCAGTGAAAAACAAATTAAAATAAAGGAGGGGCTGGCCCTATATGCCTGGGCTACCGAAGCACATCCCAGGGAAATGGGACCAGAGCTTATTGGACCAGGGAGTCTGGGGGCCTCCGACTGCCAGGGAGATTGGGGGGAAGGTCTTTGATACCACAGCCAGTGCTGTGGGCCCAAGTCCACGTTACCACTAGAGCTACAAGTGGGGCCGCACCTTCCATGAGACCAGCTCTGAAGGGACCATAAGGGGGAGGGAGTTTACACTGCTGCATACAAAGGGAAATGCACCCCCTGTGTGCTGGCGGTCCACACAGCAGTGGGGAAAAAAAAAAAAAAAGCCTCCGGTTGCAGTACACCTCACGTGGATTTTTAATCCATGTGGGCAGATCTCGTCAAATCCACTAGAAAGTGACCAGATCCTACAACAATCTTTATTCTAGCCATGTGGAGAATGACTAATATTCACAGAGAATAAAGTCAGCCCCCCCCCCCCCCCCCCAGGGCAGTGGTTGGTTAGTTAGTTGGTGGAGTGGTTGGCTGGTTAGTTTGTTAGTTGGTGGATTGGTTGGCTGGTGGCTTAGTTGGCTGGTAGAATTATGAGTTGGTAGGTAGATAGGTAGGTAAGTTGGTTCGTTGGTTAGTTGGTTGATTGATTGATTAGTTAGATGGCCGGTTAGTTAATAAAGCAAGTGTAATAGACTTATAAATAGTATGTGTTCATCGACTCTACACAACTCACAAAGGCGGAGATATATATTGAAGATGAGGTATTCTACCGTCCTCAGGTTATGTGTGTGTGTGTGTGTGTCCATATAAAGCAGGAATGATGATGATGATGTTGATGATAGCCTTTTTAGTGTTGAGTATTGACGATGGTTATGGTAGTTGATCATTATTTATGCCTGCTCTTGTATCCCTTTCTGGTTTGGGTTGTGGTGTGGTGGTGGTGAGACTTGGGTTGAGTGGTGAGGTTGTGTTGTGGTTGTGGTGAGACTTGGGTTGTGTGGTAGTAGTTGTGGGTGTATTGTGAATGTGGAAAAAGGTGGTCGTGAAAATTTGACTGTGATCGTATATGGGAATTGGAGGCTTCTGATTCCTCCTGACTATGCCACGAAACAAGCTCCTTCCATATAAGTGGTGCTTCGTGAAAATGTTTGAAGGACTCATTTACCTCCAATTTTCTGACTACATCACAGGGTCCCTTAAGTGGTTGTGTTTTGGTTGTGATTGTGGTTTTCACAATTGTTAGTTCTGTAATGGCAGTTGTTGTAGTTTAAGTTGTTATAATTAGTTAGGAATTGTGTAATATGTAAATGGCTCTGGTAGTGGTGGTAGTAGTAGTAGTAGTAGTTGTTGTGTTTTTCTAATTGTTAGTCCTGTGGTATTGTTATAGTAGTGTAATAGTTTTTGCAGAAGTTAATATTTTTATTCATGATTATTTGTTAGTTGGTTAGTCACAGGAAGATTGAATGTTGTTAAAGCAAGAAATCAATATCTATAACGTTGCTACTGTCTTGTACAATTGCCTCCACTAATAACGAGCACAGTATCCGATGAGTTTGGCGAAATGTGGCAACACTGTGTTTGTTTACATGGCTTCCTTATGGTGGATACTATAGCAGGAGAGAGGTCTGTCCATTCATGTACTATTACCACGAGTAAACATACACAGTGGTGCCAGATTTCGCCAAACCCACCGGACGCTGATGTGCTCGTTGCTAGTATTGGCAACTGTGTATGTACAGTCTCGTTCAATTGTCCTGTCAACCAACACCTTCAAATGAAACGTGCCTCGATAAATTACGTGAAACTAAAGCCAACGTTGGTCTCTGTAAATTTGGTTCATAAGATTCACTCAAAAAGTATAATAATAGACAAAAAAAGAAGTAGAAGAAGAATGAAGAAAAAAGGAGTCATAAAAAAATATATTGATTAATCTCTTTCATTCACCAGAGACGGGACTTTAAATCGTGACTGTACCTCTGAACCATGGAACACTTGTTGAAGGAAGGTGTGTGTGTGTGGGGGGGGGGGATGGGGGGGGGACAAAGATAGCCAGCCATATTTTCTCACTCTTGTTATTATCCTTGTTTATGAGTACGTCCATTTTAAGGGGTTGTGGTGTGATAGTGGTAGTTGTGGTTGTCGCTGTTGTTTTTATGAGAGGTGTGTGTTGACGTCTGTGTTTACTCGTGTGTGTGTGTGTAGTTGGTTGTTTTGGTAGTTAGGTAATGTGTGTGTGTGTGTGTGTGTGTGTAGTTGGTTGTTTTGGTAGTTAGGTAATGTGTGTGTGTGTGTGTGTGTGTGTATAGTTGGTTGTTGTGGTAGTTAGGTAGTGTGTGTGTGTGTGTGTGTGTATGTAGTTGGTTGTTGTGGTAGTTAGGTAGTGTGTGTGTGTGTGTGTGTAGTTGGTTGTTGTGGTAGTTAGGTGGTGTGTGTATGTGTGTTTATGTTGTTGTTGGTTTGTGTTATTGCAGCCTGTGTGTGTGTGTGTGTTTGCTTGTTTGCTTGGTATTTACTGGTGATTATGATATTGATTGTGCATGGTAGAGTGGCAGGTGTGTTGTGATGCAGTGGTTGTTGTGAGAATAGTGCAGGCAGTCACGAGTGTGTGTGTGTGTGTGTGTGTGTGTGTGTGTGTGTGTGTGTGTGTGTGTGTGTGTGTGTGTTATCCTTTATTGGCAAGTGGTGGAAGCATGGGTGCAAGTCTAGCCAGGAAGAGAAGGAGACCTGTGTGTGTGTTTGTGTGTGTGTGTGTGTTGATGAAGTTAGGACAAATGACTGTGTGTGTGTGTGTGTGTGTTTGTTGATGAAGTTGAGGACAAACGACTGTGTATGTGTTTGTGTGTGTGTGGTTAAATGTGCTCTTGATTGCATATGTGCGTATGTATTGTGTGTGTGTGTGTGTGTGTGTGTGTGTGTGAAACCTGGTCTCTCTCTCCCTGACTCACCAAACCCCTTTTTATCACTGCCTTCCTCCACCTTCTTCTCTCTGGGGTGCCTCCTTCCCCTCCTCTTCACCTTCCGACCTTCTTTCTCCTCTCTCCTCCTCCCTCCTTTTTCTTCATCTCCCGTCATTCTTCCTCCTCTCTCCATACTTTCTTCTCCTTCCTTTCTTCCTCGCTTTCTGAACTCTCCTCCTCTCTCCTCCCTTCTTCTTTATCTTCCGTCATTCTTCCTCCTCTCTCTATATTTTCGTTTCCTTCCTTTCTTCTTCACCTCCGAACCTATACTTTCTTCTCTTTTCTTCCACTCCTTCTCATCTCCTTCCATCTACTTTGCTGTACTTTTCCTCGACACTTTAGACTAGATAGCATAGCATAAACAGACAGCCACGTAAAGTCTGTTCCTGTTTGCAAGTCCTTTTTAATTTGTATTACTTTGTGTTCTTCATCCCTTCCTCTCCTCATTCCCTTTCCTTTCCCCTCTCCTTCTCTCCCCCTTCATTTCCCCTTCCCCTGCACCATCTCCCTGTTTCCTTCCTCTCCTCTTCCCCTCCCTTCCTCTCCCTTTCCCCTCCCTTTCTATCCCCATTCCCTGCATTATTTTCCTTCCTCCTTTTCCTCCCCTCGCATTTTCGTTCTTCATATCATCCTCTATCTCTTCTCTTCTCTCCTTCCATCTTTACCTTTCTGATTATTCCTCTCCCATCTCCACCATCTCCTGTCTGCTTGTTCTTCTCTCTCTTTCCATTCCATCTTCATCGCCTCTGCTTCTCACTCACCTATCTTCTTCGTCAATCCTTCCTTTCTTCCCCCTCTATTCAAAAACCATCTTCTCTTCTCTTCTCTTTCTCATCCTCCTCTCTCTTCTTTCCTTCCTTTCCTTCTGCACTTAAATATAATTCCTATTTCTTTCCCTTCCCTTCCCCCTATCATTATCATTCATTTTTCAGTCCTCCCCTTCTCTTCCTCTCTCCTCTCTGCTTATCTCCCACTCCCTCCTCCTCTTCCATCATTTTACTGTCCTTTCCTGTCTCACCTCTCCTTCTTTTCCATGTACACACACACACACACACACACACACACACACACACACACACACACACACACACACACACACACACACACACACACACTCTCTCACACACACACTCTCTCTCTCTCTCTCTCTCTCTCTCTCTCTCTCTCTCTCTCTCTCTCTCTCTCTCTCTCTCTCTCTCTCTCTCTCCCGCGTGTTAGTATATAAACAAAAAAAAAAGGAACGCTAATAAAGATCGAATAATGTGGAGAGAAAGAGAAAAAATATAGTAAAATAGACAAGATTCAGAAAAAAATAAATAAAGAAAATTGGTGTACATGAGAGAGAGAGAGAGAGAGAGAGAGAGAGAGAGAGAGAGAGAGAGACGTAAAATGGTCAAAACAGCTTTTTTCCCCACACAAATTCCCCTGGAGATGAGTGTTATGAGTGGGAGTTCTGGGGGGGTCCAAGATGTAACGTGAGGGGGGGGGGGTGCGGTGGGGGGGGTCAGGGCTCCAAGGGGGAGGGGGTCGAGTGGGGTGAGGGAGGGGAGGGAAGGAGTAAGTGGGTGAGTGGGTGAGTAAGGAAGTGGAGTGAGGTGGAGTGTGGAGTGAGAGGGGTGGGGGGGGGGTGCGAAATACGAGGTAGAGGAGGTGGGGTTTGCGTGGTGGGGGGAGGGGGAGTTGCATGAGGGGGAGAAGGGGTGTCCATGTAAGGGGTTGTTGGGGGGTGAGGAACAAGAGGTTTAGGGGGTGGTGGTTTGGGTAGGGGGGTGCTTCGTGGTAGGGAGGGGTGAGGGGGTGTCCAAGTAAAGGGGTTGGGTGTGTGGAACAAAAAGGGTTAGGTGGAGTTAGGGAGGAGTGGGGGTTTTAGGGTGGGGTGGGGTTCGTGGTAGGGGGGGAGGAGGGGTTGGGTAGGTTGGGGTTCGTGGTAGGGGGGAGGGGGGAGAGGGGGGGTGTTCGAGTAATCCCTTAAATGGTGTGCTTCATATTCTCTTTACCCCCCTTTAACCCCAACCCCCCCCCCCCATCCTCGTATCCCCCCCCTCCTTACCACCACACACACCCTACCAGTCCGTCTGTGTGTGTTTGTTTGTATGTTTGTTCTCTCCATGTGTGTGTGTGTGTTCTCTCCGTGCGTGTGTACATGTGTTTGTGTATGCAGTATGTATGCATGTGTGGGTGGGAGAGCGTGTTTGTGCGTGTGTGTATGTACTTTGTGTGTATGTATGCACGTGTGAGTGGGTGTGCATGTGAATGTGTGTATATATGCATGAGTGTGTATGTGTATCAGTCAACATCTTCACTTTATTATTATTATTATTATTATTATTATTATTATTATTATTATTATTATATCAACACAATCTCTATTTTGTTATTTTCATCATTATCATCATCATCATCATCATCATCATCATCATCATAATTGCAATCATCATCAAAGTCAATCAACATCATCAATCTTTATTTTTTAACATCATAATCATAGTAGCATTTTTTCCCCCCACTTATTAATGATATAGATATAGAGATAGAGAGAATGGAAGAGAGTTATAGAGATAGAGAGAATGGAAGAGAGTTATATAGATAGAGAGAGAGAATGGAGAGAGTTAAATAGATAGAGATAGAGGGAATGGAAGAGAGTTATAGAGAGAGAGAGAATGGAAGAGAGTTATATAGATAGATAGAGATAATGGAAGAGAGTTATAGAGATAGAGAAAATGGAAGAGAGTTATATAGATAGATAGAGAGAATGGAAGAGAGTTATATAGATAGATAGAGATAATGGAAGAGAGTTATATAGATAGAGAGAGAGAATTAAAGAGAGTTATAGAGATAGAATGAAAGAGAGTTATATAGAGAAAGGAAAAACAGTAGAGAGTGTAAAGTTTACCAATCTTATTTTCCTCCACCCACACTCTTTCCTCTTCCTCCCTCCCCTCCACTCTCCCCTTCCCTTTTCTCCCTCCCCCCTTACCCCTCAACCCCTCCCCCTTACCCTCCACCCCTCCCCTTCCCCCCTTCATCTCCACCCTCCCCCTTTCACTCTTCCCTCCTTCCCCTTCCCCTCCTCCTCCCTTCCCTCTCCCTCCCCCCTTCTCCCTTACTACCCTTCCCCCTTTCCCCCTCCCCTTCCCCCCTCAAGGAAGATGCCCCGGGGGTCTAGCCAGCATAGTGACCGTGCAGGGGGCTTGGGGCAGAAGGGGGGGAGGGGGAACAAGGGGGGGGGAAGGAGTGGGAGTGCAGGTTGGAACCCTTGCTGCGCAGTAGGTGATGTTTGGGGGGGGGGGAAGGGAAGAAGAAGAAGAAGCAGCCTCACGCCCCCTTTCCTTCCCCCTCCCCATCACGCTCCTTTCCTACCCCACTCCCCCCCTCCCCATCACCCCCCTCCCTCCAGTCTCTCTCTTTGCCTTCCCTCTGCAACTTCTATCTCTCTCTCTCCCTCCCCTGACTTCTCTCTCTCTCTCTCTCTCTCTCCTGACTTCTTGGGTTTGGCTCTCTCTCACCTCTCTCTCTCTCTCTCTCTCTCTCTCTCATTTTTATCACCTTTCTTTTGTTTGCTCTCTGATCTCTCTATCCTCTCTTCTCTTTTTGGTTCATTCACTTTCTTTATATTTCCTTCCGTTCTTCTTTTATTCTCCATTTCTCCCTCTCTTTTTATTTCTCTCCTTTCCTCCTTTCCTTCATCTCTCTCTCTCTCTCTCTCTCTCTCTCTCTCTCTCTCTCTCTCTCTCTCTCTCTCTCTCTCATTTTCACTTTGTTTTTGTTGCCTCTATTTTTATTCACTCTTCACTACCCTTACCTCCTTTCTCTCCATTCCTCTCACCCCTCTCCCTTTCCCCCCATTCCTCTCCCCCCTCTCCCTTTCCCCTCTTGACACGCCACCCACTCACTCACACACTACTGCCCCACTCCCTCTCATTACTCTCACACACCTCTCCACTGTCTCTCCCCACTCACTCTTATATCACCTCTGTTTCCCTCTCACTCCCCCCTCTCCCCTCTCACTCCCCTCTCTCCCCTCTCACTCCCCCCTCTCCCCTCAAACTCCCCCCTCTCCCCTCTCACTCCCCCCTCTCCCCTCTCACTCCCCCCTCTCCCCTCTCACTCCCCCCTCTCCCCTCTCACTCCCCCCTCTCCCCTATCACTCCCCCCTCTCCCCTCTCACTCCTCTCACCCAGCCACCATCGCACACATCTTCCTTCCCCCTCCCCCCCCCTCCACCTCTCCGCCCCCCCTTCCCCCTCCCCTCCCCCCCTTCGAGTGGACCACCTTCAGATGCTCTTTCCAGGGTCGAGGTTAGTGTCGGGATACACACACACACATACATACACACAGGAACATACACACACACACACAGGAACATACACACACACACACACACACACAGGAACACACATGCATACACACACATACACACACGAACACACATGCATACATACACACTCGAACACACATACATACACACACGCGCACACATACATACACGCGCACACATACATACACACGTGCACATACATACATACACACGTGCACATACATACATACACACGTGCACATACATACATACACACGTGCACATACATACATACACACGTGCACATACATACATACACACATACACACATGCACATAGATACATACACACATGCATATACATACATAGATACATGCACACACACATGCACATAGATACATACACACACACGAACACTCACACGCATATGCACACACGCCCATCCGCATACTAATGTAAACACACACACGGGCGCACTCACGCGTATATACACATACACACACTCGCACATCCGCATACTAATATATAACACACACACACACACACACACACACACACACACATACACACATACACACACACATACACACATACACACACACACATACACACACACACACACACACATTTGCATACCTACGTTCACACAGTTGTACACCCACAACCAAAATATCCACCTAAATTTTCCTTCCGTCATAACAGTTATCTTAGTACGAGTAATAAAGAACAACACATGTATAATTTGACAGCAACTCACCATTAGAATAGAAGGGGTTGATTGTTATTGAGAAAGATTCGAATTTATTTTCCAGTTATTGAGAGATATTCATGTTTATTTTCCAGTTATTGAGAGATATTCATGTTTATTTTCCAGTTATTGAGAGATATTCATGTTTATTTTTCCAGTTATTGAGAGATATTCATGTTTATTTTCCAGTTATTGAGAGATATTCATGTTTATTTTCCAGTTATTGAGAGATATTCATGTTTATTTTCCAGTTATTGAGAGATATTCATGTTTATTTTCCAGTTATTGAGAGATATTCATGTTTATTTTCCAGTTATTGAGAGATATTCATGTTTATTTTCCAGTTATTGAGAGATATTCATGTTTATTTTCCAGTTATTGAGAGATATTCATGTTTATTTTCCAGTTATTGAGAGATATTCATGTTTATTTTCCAGTTATTGAGAGAGATTCGTGTTTATTTTCCAGTTATTGAGAGAGATTCATGTTTATTTTTCCAGTTATTGAGAGAGATTCATGTTAACTAGGCATTCATATTTATTTTCCAGGATGCAGAAGGACACTGTGATGTAGTCAGAAAATTAGAGATAAATGAGTCCTTCAGGTATTGCCACGAAACACTCACCGACATGGAAGGAGCTTGTTTGTTTCGTGGCATGGTCAGGAGGAATCAGATGCCTCCAATTTTTCATGCACGATCACAGGGTCCTAAATTAAGGTGTTGTTGTATGATTATATTTACATGTGCTACTGATTTCATTGCAAAGTTAGAAGGAAAATGTTGGTGGATATTTGACTTCGGCTGAACACTCATTCTAACTAAATATTGGAAGTATAATGTTGGTGGATATTTGACTAAGACTGTACACTCATTCTAACTAAATATTGGAAGTATAATGTTGGTGGATATTTGACTACGGCTGTACACTCACACTAACTATATATTGGAAGGGTTTTTGTGATTGTATAATATATAGAAATTACTATTCTTTTACGGTATTTTGATTTATTTATGTTGAGAATTGGTGTTTCCTGCGTGACTGGTATATTAATTCAAACACAGTGGGAACGGATGTGTGTTATTGTGTGAATTACTTAAACATATACACACACATGCAGTAACACTTATAAGCTACCCACGGAACTTGAAAAAAAAAAACACACACACACTTGCTGACGGATCTTGAACACACACACTTGCTGACGGAACTTGAACACACACACATACACACACA